>APFE030713697.1:5801-45639 GCA_000404065.3 Pinus taeda
CAAATAGGTTAAACACATACCCACTTGTAGATCTTCTCTGATCCAGATCTCCACCCAGTCTGCATCAACAAAGCCACGTATCCAACACTCTGTCCAATCCTGGTCTTCCTTGGTAGCACAAACCATAATCACTAGTGCCACGCAAATACCTGAAAACCCGCTTCACTGTTGTCCAGTGCTCCTTCCCTGGTTTTGACATAAACCTGCTCAATACTCCCACTACATGTGTAATGTCTGCTCTAGTACAGACCATTGCATACATCAAGCTACCGACTGCACTTGCATATGGAACACGGGATGTCCTCTTCCTCTTTTGTGTCTTGGGACACTGTTCAACAGATAACCTCACACCTACAGGAATAGGAACCTTCACCGATTTACTATCCTGCATATTAAACCTCTGCACTATTGTCTCGACATACTTCCTCTGGTTTAACCAGAGCTTCCTCTTTGCCCGATCTCTTTTAATTTCCATGCCCAAAATATAGTTTGCAGCACCGAGATCTTTCATGTCGAATTTGGAGGACAATTGGGTCTCAAATCCTGGATAATTTCTTTGTCATTTCCAACAAGCAACATATCATCCACATACAAGACCAGATAAATAACACGGTCACCAATTAATTTAAAATACACACAATGATCTGCTTTGCTTCTGTGAAGCCAAGTCCCCGTATAAATGTATCAAACTTCTGATACCACATCCTTGGTGATTGTTTTAACCCATACAGAGACTTCTTTAACTTGCATACTAGTTCTTTCTTACCCTTCACCGCAAAGCCTTCAGGTTGCTTCATGTAGATTTCCTCTTCCAAAACCCCGTGAAGAAATGTTGTCTTCACATCCATCTGTTCTACCTCAAAATCAAAAGTAGCAGCAATAGATAAAAGTAATCTAATAGAAGTTACCTTGGCAACAGGATAAAAAATATCACCAAAATCAATTCCCGACACCTGGGAATAACCTTTTGCTACCAACCGAGCTTTGTATTTCTCCACCTTCCCTTCTGCATTTGTCTTCTTCTTGAACACCCATTTTGCTGCCAATGGGTTTCCTTCCAGCCGGCAACTCCACCAGATCCCAAGCCTCATTTTTGTGCAAAGATGCCATTTCATCAACCATGGCCTCTTTCTAGAGTTTTCCATCCTCTGAATCCATTGCTTCCTTCACAGTTATGGGATCATCATCAGTAATAGACAAAGAAGAGTTTGAACAAAAAGCAGATGGACTATACCTTTCTGGCTGCCTTCTTTCTCGAGCTGATCTTCTCACAGCCAGAGTTTGTGGCTCTTCATCTTCTAATTCCTCCTCTGCAACAGAGTCTAATTCTTCCTCCTTTAGTTCAAACTCTATCTTCACAGTTTCCTTTGGTTGGACTTCATGTTTAATAACATCTTTCACCTCTCTAAACACCACATCTTGACTATACACAACCTTCCATGTGACTGGGTTCCAAAGCTTATAACCCTTTAAACCATCCTTATACCCAATAAATAAGCACTTTTCAGATTTGCTATCCAACTTGGTTCGTTTCTCCTTTGGAACATGTACATATGAATCACATCCAAATACCCTCAGATGTGAAAGAGATGGTTTCTTACCAGTCCATACCTCTTGTGGAGTCTTATCCTCCAATGCTAATGAAGGTGATCTGTTGACCAGGTAACATGTTGTCTCCACCGCCTCTGCCCAGAATTCTTGTCCTAACCTGGCACCACTGAGCATTCTTCTTGCCCTTTCCATCAACGTCTTGTTCATTCTTTTTGCGACTCCATTTTTTTGAGGTGTATATGGAGTAGTCTTCTGTTGTGCTATACGACACTTCTTACTCTTCAAATTCCTTGCCGCAAAATTCTCCACCATTATCTGTCCTCAACACCTTTATCTTCTTCTCTGTCTGATTTTCCACCAGAGCCTTAAATTCTTTAAACTGTCAAAGACTTCAGATTTCTTCTTAAGGAAATATATCCATGTATTCCTTGAGAAGTCATCTATAAATGATACATAGTACACAGACTTACCCAGTGATGGAACCTTCACAGGTCCAAACACATCACTGTGCACAAGCTCTAATATATGTTTTGTCCTCTTACCACCAGAGGGGAAACTCACACAATTCTGTTTCCCGTATACAGAATTTTCACAGAAATCAAAATCCAGAGAGCTATTACTCATACCTTCTACCATACCTTTACCATGAAGTATTCGAAGACCCTTCTCTCCAATATGTCCAAGCCTTTGATGCCAAAACATGGTCTTCTCTCCATAGGCCACTAGATTTTCAACTCCACTTTCAGGAACCACAAAACTGTTGCACCCATCAACAACAGTGCTACCTTTCAGCTTGTATAGAGTCCCAATCCGAACTCCCTGCATCAATACCAGTGCTCCCCAAACCATCTTGTAGGTATCTTTCTCGAACACTGTCTTTATACCTGCATCATCCAGCTTGCTTATAGAACATCAGATTTCTAGCCAATGCAGGAATATGTAGAACACTCGGAAGTGTTTTAACCCTTCCACCTTGCAACTTCAACTTTACTTTTCCACGACCAACGATTCTAGCCTTCCTATCATCCCCAGAAGACATCACCACCATCGTATTCTCATACCGCAGAACAAACTCTCTATGGGGAGTGAAGTGAAAGGATGCACCTGATTCAATCAACCATGCCTCATGATCTACATGTGTACTTGAAGAAGCCAAGTACACATCCCCATCTTCATCTGAGGTGGTTTTCGCCTCTGTAGAAGGAGCATCATCAGATCCCTTTCCTTTATCAGGAGCTTTAGATTTACAGTCCCTTTTGAAGTGCCCTTCCTTTCCGCATTTCTAGCACACCACCTTTACAGGTTTTCCTGGAGATTTAGACCTCCCTTTAGATTTAGATCTCCCACTCGATGACTTATTTTTGTTTCTGTTCTGGGACTGTCCTCGTACCGACAAGGCATCACCATTCTGGCTCTCCATATTTTTCTGTCGCATCTCCTCCGTCAGCAAGGCTGAGACTATTTCATCAAAATACAAGGTAGTTGCATTGCTACCTATTGCAATAACCAGAATATCCCTCGAATCTGGTAGAGAACACAAAAAATTGATGCACTTATCTTCATCTGAAATTTTAATATCAATAGATGCTAACTAAATTACCACAGTATTAAATGCATTCAGATGCTCTATCATTGAGTCTCCGACTTTCATCCTTAGGTTATAAAAAAATTTCCGCAAGAATAATTTATTCACAAGAGACTTAGATTGGTACAAATTCCCTAACTTATCCCACAAAGCCTTTGTCATAGCTTCCCCTGATACATTCAGCAATATTGAATCTGAGACACACAATTGTATTGTGCTCTTTGCCTTCCGATCCAACTTCTTCCATTCTTCATCGGTCACTCGCGTTGGTTTAGTACCCAGATCTACTGTGATCCACTTATCTTTATCCACGAACAGATCCTCCATCTTGATTTTCCACAACTCAAAACTCTAACCATTAAATTTCTCGATCTCTATCTTTCTACTGCTCGCCATCTTCTTTTACCACCAGAATCGATCTCACAGATCTCCCACTGAACAAGGTCTACCACAGGCCTGAGTGAAACCCCTTAACAACAAAGGCATCCCCTTGAAGCCAAAACAACTATGATACCAAATGTATGTTTTAACCTCGTACAGAAATTACCTGCATACGAATTCTAAAACATAGAAAATAAACAATGCGAGAGCATAACACATAAAACACACATACACATAGATTTTCCCCTGGATCCCAAAACCGGGACTACCAGCTTGATTTTTCATTATGTTCCTTTCAATGTTATAATACATATTTATACATGCCGAAGCATCCAATACCATGGATGGAAAACCATCGCGTCCAATACCATGGACTGAAAACCATTGCCTCAAAAAACATGTGCAAAAATCATGCACAAAACCATAGGTGGGTCCGCCCATCCTAACATATGGTCCAAAACCAAAAAATTTTGGGGCGCTACCCCGGACCCCATAAAGTGGGGTTACGGGTATGCCTCAAACCCCCTGTGACCCCCCCCGCTACACAATCGGTGCAACGAAGGGGGGCTCCGCCCCCCCTCTAACCCCCCCGGTTAACTACATGGGCTAGTCGTGGAAAGAATACAACACAACCCAACAACATCAATGCTCTCTTCTATTGCATTGAGGTTCCATCTAATTTGGGCCTAAGCGTTCTCCATTACTATTGTTTTCTTCATAATTTAGATACTGCATTGCTTTCACTATTCTTATGACCTTGTACGAAAGATACTATTTCATTAGTCTGCTCTTTATTTGCATGTTAATGTGAGTATTCATGGTCATGCTCATTTTTTTCTTGGCATGCCATGGAGCATTGAATGGAAATGGATGGACTAGATAGGTCAAATTTCACAAATCAAGGACCTTAAATGGCCACATGTTTATCCAAGGATTTAATGTGGATTCAATGTAGATTCACATGAGGGCCTGCCATAATGGGAGGCTAGTAGTGAAATATTGGCCAACTTAAAGACACATCGCCAGTTGCAAGTGGCCTTTGATAGAGGATGAAGGTTGGTGGGGATTTGTCCCCTAAAAGTAATTACATTCATTCAATCCTTCTTGTAACAACTACGTAAGCAACAAGTTTTTACACATTTCCAAAGAAGACCATTCAATGCCTATAAACTATGTAAGTCTTGAAAAAAGACCATTCCAAAATCATCAACAAATTAAATGAGCAAAATTAATTATGCTAAATGCACTTTCCAAGGAGGACAATTTTATTCAGAGCTTCGTCATCTATCCATAACCACTTGGAATCCACTTTGTGTCCAACTACCATCTATCAAACCATCCACCTATCTTCTTACCATTCATGGGCCAAAAAAATACACACTTTGATTATGTACCCATCAAATCCACTCCTTTGAAAATTAATTTGCTTTAGAAATAACTAAAATGTTTCAAAAAAAATTTGTTGGCCCTTTTGTATACATTCTTGTACCATCATTTGACTTGTTGTGGGGTTAGGAAGTTGAAATCAAGGGGGATAAGATATTTGGTTTTGAGTTCCTATGGGAGGACCTCCGCCACCAGTTGTAGAAAAAAGTTAGAGAAAGGTATGACCTCCCCCATCTTTAGAGTGGATTTGTCATAAGCCACAACCACTTCTTCTATTATCTCAAACATTCAAAACCACATCCACACTTCCTATCAAGATGAATATATGTTATATATCCCTCCCATAAATGTCTTTGTACCCCTCTATAGTGTGCCCTTCTAGGAAATGAAGTAGGGATGTTTTTAAGGATTCAAATATTATGCATATGCATAGTATTATAAGCGACTATTCTAGTTTGAAAAGTCATATTGATGGGTCTCCAAATTAGACATAAATTAAGGCCCATATGATCATCCTTCAACACATTAAACCTCTCTTTTTGTATTAGATGACATTTTTTTAGCTTTAATATGTTTATTAGGAAGGTTTAGAGATGAGTGCATATTATGTGCCTAACACTATTTATTTTTGTAGAATATTATGAGAATATTGGGCAGATTTTGAAGACTTGGAGGATGAGAAAATCTAGGGACTCTATCCCTGCTACATGAGGACCAAGATTGGATAATAAATGAACATGATATGATGAAATTATTTAACAAATTATGGAGCTCCACTAATTGAGAAAATCTATGATTGTGTTCGCTGTCATTTAATGAAGATTCCTGGTGTTGGGAACTAGATCTAGTTTTTAAGGGATTTTGGAGGGGAACGTTGTCCGATTTCAAGGAGACTACTTCCTCATCACTTTGCATAAGTACTAGTTTGAATTTTCCTCTATAGGCATGTATTTCTTAGTCTTCTTGTGGAGAAAAAAATGTTATTTAGCGGCTTCACTTTCATTTCTAGCAAGGATGTACTTGGATTGATTCAAATAATGAAGTTTGGTGCCATTTTTAGCTTTTAAAACTTTGTTTCCTTCATAAGAATCTGAGAATACTTGGGCTTGGCCATCCCAAGAGCCTCATAGCCCTCTTGTACAATTTATTTATTTCCTTTGAATGTTTTTTTCACTTGCATCTCTTATATCTGTATTTATTATTCATGCTTCTTTTGTTGTAGATTACATTGGTTAAATGATTGAAGTGATTTGTTTTGAAAGTTACTTACAAAGTCACAATCATGATTAATAATTAGAACAACTTTGAAAAGTCATATTCATCATTGCGCTACTTAGATTGGTTTAGTAGTTCACAAATCTAGAATTTTTGGAAGTCTCTTGTAGAAAAATAGTAGTAATTTTCTGCTATTTTTTTAGAACGTGTTAATGAGATTAATTTAAGTTTATTCTGTTCATTTTTATTCATACAAAAATCCAAATTAATAACAAAATTTATCCCATAGCATTTTCACTTGATTAGGTTAGGCATTTGTTGGTTAACTAGTTCACTAGTTCTAGAATTTTCGGTTTTTAGAGTTGTAATTTTCTGCTATTTTTTAGCACATGTTAACAAGGGAATTTTTAGTGATGCCAATTGGAATAGGGTCCTATGAAATCCTACTTAATAATATATTTTTTCGCATCTCTTTTGCATTTGATTTTCTTGGGCATTCAACAAGTTATCTCGAGGAGTAGCAGTCTTGTAGCAATTTGTTTCAAGATATTCCTTGCCCAAATTCACTCCAAATTCATGGTAGAAGTATATTTATAACCTATGAATGCTATGAGGCTACTTTGGTTGAGCCGAGGCTTAGTTAGGTTTCCATTTAGCTCTTACATTTCTCACATCTTGAATGTTGATTTTTGTAATTAATCCAGATTTCCTTCCGGCAATTTACTTCATGCAAAGTGTGATTTCCTTCCCGCAATTTACTTCATGCAAAGTGTGATTTCCTTCTTGCAAGAATATTCTAGGACTTCCCTTTCCTAAAATATAGAATATATTTCCTTTCCCGCATGATATATTGGGTTTTCTTAATTTGTCATTATGCTTTACAATTTTCTAAATAGAATCGATGTGCTTTCTGCCATTTACTTTCTATCAAAATTAGAATAATTTTTTTATTTATTTTTATTTACCTTAGGATTGGTAGCTTACCTAGATCTTTGCTTGGTTGAAGTTACTTCATTTCCTTATTTCCCTTGCATCAAACAGAATCACACTAGGAAGAGGAAGGTGTCTGCTACACATACAATGTCAAATCCTCTTAAGTTTGTATGAACCCCGAGTTGATAATTTAAGTTGGTAGCCTTGGGAGTTGCAATATTCTTGTTGCAATACCAGGGCTCATCAATTTTTGGAATCATTGCTGGGGAGGGTGTCAAAGAAAGCACTCTCTTGTTCTTGGAGTGATTCCCTCTTTATTTTATGCAAAACAAATAAAAATAAAAAAATCATTAGTTATCTTTCATTGCATCGCATTAGAATTATCATTTTAAAAAATAAATAAATAAAAAATAAAAAAAATTCCTTCAACACCACAAACCCCCCACTTGATCATGTGCATATAGAAGAAGAAGGTGTGGGAGAGAAATTAGAAGGAGGCATGGAGAAACCCTACTTTGTCAACTCATATCATCAAGATATAAACTACCCCTCCTCTTTCAATACAAGTTGTAATGCACAATTTCAACCTTGGTAGTCACCTAGCACCTCACCTTGGTCTCTAAGGTCTTATCCTTCCCAATGGGGTGATCCATTTTCATGGCCTTATCCTCCTGAATATGCCATTCCTCCATTTCATCCATATCAACACCAACCTTCACGATGGGGTCATCCATATTTCCCTCAATATCCTCCATACCAAACTTAGTGCTATCCATCCCATTCACCTCCACCAAAACCAAATCCTTAATCACAACCATTTCAAAGAACCACTCCCACTTAACTACCTGAACAACCATTTCCAAACACAAGTTATAAAGTAACTCAGGCCACTTACAATGCTAAGATACAAAATCTCCAAACAAATCCTCTTGATCCAAATTATATTACTCTTAGGTCGGGAAGAATATTGCAAAGAAGAGATTATCTTGCTCATATTGAATAACAACATCCAAAAGAAGAAGATCCAAAGGAGAATAAAGAATCATGGACCACATTTGATGGAGAGCAATCATTTGAGCTTGAGATTAAGAATTTCTACAATTCTTATCATCATATTCTTTATATTTTCAAGGGGCTAATAGACATGAAGAATGATCCAGATGAGCAAGCAAACCAAGAGAATAAAAGATATATTGAGGCTTGGTTCCATAAAATCAATAAGATGGAGCATCACTGTCTTCTTCAATAGTGTTTGATATCATCAAAGTCAAAGAATTTGGTCTCTAATATTCAGGTACATGTCAAAGCATATGTTTTGAGCCTACACATGAGTTTATCTGTCATCTTGTTATGCACATGGATCCATTGGAAGTATTCCTACACTTGAAAGAGATTTTTTTTTTTTTTCAAGTAGAGTGGGATAGGAAAAAGAAATAAAAAATGGAGAAAGAGAACAAAAATAAGAGGAAAAGAATAAGATATCAGGTGAAAACCTCTTTTCAAGCGTCTGAGATTGGCTCATTTATTGAAAACCTCTGTGAGGTGGTTAGTGGGTTGGAGAGAAAAAAAGAAAAGGAAAAGATCCTAGGTGAAAATATTCTTTGAGGCATCTAGGCAGACCTACTAGTTGAAAACCTCATAAAGACAGCTAGTAGACCTAAATAAAAAAAAAGGGAAAGAACAAGAAAAAAAGATGAAATAATTTTTTTTTGTTTTCCAGTTGCATATATGTGTTTGCACGCAGGTACTCCTCCACTTGCATAAGGAAAATATATAAGTCAGTGCCACAAAATGGGGAAAAAAATAAATGAGCAATGACGTAACCAAAAAGTAAAAACCAATCAACCTTGGGATTCTTACATTCTATGAAAGCTAGTCAAGAAGGACCAAGGATATGCTAATCCATCACCCTCATTCATTTCCAACATCCGCCCATAATTCCCAAGGCTTTTCCATTCATTTTCCTCGTCATCCAAAAGTGTTGCACGAAGGTTTTGTTTTGCTACATCACTGTCAAAATACACGGGGAAAAAATTGTTTTGACCATATCTCAAAAACCATGCATAGTTTTTCTAATTTGTTTCATGGGGAGATGCATAAGGATGATGGTAACATACTCAAGAAATGATCAAGAGCTCAGGATCAAGTGTCGTAAAATGGTCAAAATGAACATGCTTAGAACTGATTTGGACCTGAACGATCAGATAGAGCTCGTCTTCTTGATTCCAGCGCCGCGAACGGTTTGGAAAACGGTTGCCGTATGAGAAAGTTATGCCAAAAAGAAAAATTGCCCAATAACATTGAAATTTTGAATTAAAAAAAAAAAAAATTAAAATAGAATCTTCCTTAAAATATTCGCGAAATATTTAAGCGAATATTCCTTTTCGGGCAGTGAATGGCAGGCTGCCACGTGGCAGACCTGGAGGCCACCACGTGGCTCAGGTGACGTCAGCATGACGTTGGCGCGGTTCTAAAATAATTTGGGTCGGATTTGGATTTGAACACATGACCTGTGTTACGTTTGTTATATGGGTGGCAAAAATGTATAAAGTTTGATTTGTATTAAGGTGGGATCCAAAGTGGGCCAGCTCCCCCCCCCCCCCCCACACGCCATAAGACCACAGCTCCGTGACCGGGAGCTTGTCCATAACCCACCAGCACATAACGGTTATGTGTTAAATACGTGGTCATATTATATATGGCGGACCATGTGGGTTAACACTCAGTTTTATTAACCGTTCATTAAAAGGCATGGCGCAAACTCCGAGGTAAACTACCCATTCATTAAGGTGTTCACATGCGCACTCAAACCCCAACTGTTAATCTGGCGGCCAGGTCAGTTATAGCGGAGGGTTTGGCAGAGAGCGCCAAAATTGGCGGGCCTAACTGGACTCTAACTTTAGCTAACTGGGAGTCTTTTGAGGGCAAATTGGCAGTGCAGTAAATGAGACATAACTTTGGCTAGGAAAGTCCCTTTTGGATGAATTTTTATTTTATTTTATTTTGGGTCTCTTCGACCTTCTGAAACCATTTACATAGGTTTCACAGCCATTTGAGGTCGTTTGTAGGTGTTTTTGCTTCGTGGAAGTTTCAGGAGCCACTAGGGCCAAATCAGTTTGGGAGTTGCATTGGGAATTGTGTAGCCAATGAATGTGGAACAAAGGTTATTCCTTAAGATTCTCAGCATTCTTAATCCATTTCTACAACTTGTTTTTCCTGTTGAGGCATTCTTCTCATTGTTTAGCTTTAGGGAAGCTTTCAGGGCCACTAGGGCCATTTCAGTGCTTGAGCTGTTTGGGGGCTACGTTCATCCATTTTTGGTGATTCAAAAGTCTATGTCTGCTATTTTCGACCTTCTAAGTCTGATGGCAGAGGTTTCAGAACCAATTGAGGTCATCTTCACCTTGAAATTCTCCATGCAAGTTTAAAGGGCCATTAGGGCCAATTGGGAAAAGTATTGTATAAGGTACAATTTCACTGTTTAGTGCTTGGGAAAGAGCATGTTTAGCTAATTCCTATCTTATGATTATGTATTTATAGTCAGATCTGTCTTTCGAGACACTCATATTCTTGTATTAGCCTTTGTAGCATTTTTAATACAAGAGGACAAGCATAGTTTGAGAGGCTTGGTCCAGCAGATGTAGCCCAGGAGGGGTGAATTGCTTCATCATTTTGATTTCTTTATTTGTTGAAGATGATATGCTAAACAAAACTGATATAAAGTGTTAAACAACAAATATGCATAACTTGCATACACACATAATCACCTATTCAGCAGCGGAAAGTTATTTGTTTTATTCCGCAAGACATCAAACTTCAAGTATGTGTATGTCAATGACTTCTAAGTGTTTACTTCATTATTTCTTTAGGCAGAGCCTATAGAGGGCCAGGTAGCCTCTGGAACTCATCCTCTCTTTAGAGGTGACATGTCCGGTGAATGCCCCTACAGTCTATCTCTGTATAAGAAATAAGAAGTTTTCATATTTTCAGAGGTCACTTGGAGTGTATAGCTCACATTTGAAATTATGGGAAATGGATACCTTGCACCCTTAAACAAGTACATTCCATTTTTAGATCAAGAAATTTCAGCAAATTCTAGTGCACAATTTTTGAGAAATTAACCACCATCACCTACAACCACTTTTATTTTCTTTCGAGATTAGTGCATATGTTGGCCAAGGTCTTTTTATGGGGAGATGATAAGGATGATATAAACATGCTCAAAAAATTTCAGGTGAATTCAATCTACCATTTGAAAGATATGATTAAACAAGTCTGCTACAAGACTGTCGAGATTTTATACAAGACAAAGATTTGCTTAGAAAAAGGTGTCAAAAAATCACGTTTTCCCTTGGGATATGCTAGTGGAGGTTCATCAATCCTCCTTCAACTCTCATCCACTCCATTTAAATGATGAATTCTCAAGATTCCAACTCTTTTCATGTAAAAGAAAAAAACAAAGAAAAAAATACTTTGCCTTCACCCCTTCTTCAAAAAAATGATCTTGATCCAAAGGATATTCCTCTTGGGTCTAGAAGAGTATTGCAAAGAATATATTATCCTTCTGATATTGAAGAACAACATCCAAAAGAAGAATATCCAAAGGAGAATAATGAATCATGGACCACATTTGATGGAGAGCAATCAATGGAGTTTGAGATTAAAGAATTTCTACAATGCTTATCATCAGATTATTTATATTTTCAAGGGGCTAATCATCAAATGGTAGAAGATTTAAATGGCATAGAAAAATAAGACGTGAAGAATGATCCAGATGAGCAAGCGAACCAAGAACATCAAAGCTTTATTGAGGCTTGGTTCCATAAAATCAATAAGATGGAGCATCACTATCTTCTTCAACAATGTTTGATATCATCAAAGTCAAAGCATTAGGTCTCTAATACTCAGGTACATGTCAAAGCATATGTTTTGAGCTTACACATGAGTTTATCTGTCATATTGTTATGCACATGGCTCCATTGGAAGTATTCCTACACTTGAAAGAGATTTTGTTTTTTTTTTCAAGTAGAGTGATATAGGAAAAATAAATAAAAAATGGAAAAAGAGGAAAAATAAGAGGAAAAGAATAAGATCTTAGGTGAAAACCTCTTTTTAGGCGTCTAAGCTTGGCTCATTGATTGAAAACCTCCGTGAGGCGGTTAGTGGGTTGGAGAGAAAAAAGAAAAAAGAAAAAGAAAAGATCCTAGGTGAAAATATCCTTTGAGGTGCCAAGGCAGACCTACTAGTTGAAAACCTCATTGAGGCAACTAGTAGGCCTAAAGAAAATAAAAGGGAAAAAATAGGACAAAAAGATGAAATAAAAAATATTTGTTTTTCCAGTTGCATATATGTGTTTGCATGCAGGTACTCCTCCACCTACATAAGAAAAAGAAGCAAGTTAATTCCACAAAAAGAGAAAAAGAAATAAATGAGCAATGAGGCAAGCAAACAGTAAAACCCAATCAACATTGGGCTTCTTACCGTCTATGAAAACTAGTCAAGAAGGACCAAGGATATGCCAATCCATCACCCTCATTCATTTCCAACATCCACCCATCATTCCCAAGGCTTTTCCATTCATTTTCCTTATCGTCCAAAAGTGCTACAAGAAGGTTTTGTTTTGCTACATGACTGCAAAATACACGGGGCAAAAATTGTTTTGAACATATCTCAAAAACCATGCATCATTTTTTCTGATTTGCTTCATGGGGAGATGCATAAGGATGATGGTAACATACTCAAGAAATTTCAGCAATTTCTAGTGCACAATTTTTGAGAAATTGACCACCTTCACCTACAACCATTTTTTTCGAGATTCGTGCATATGTTGGCCAAAGTTTTCTTATGGGGAGATGATAAGGATGATATAAACATGCTCAAAAAATTTCAGGTGAATCTAATCTACCATTTGAAAGATCTGGATTAAACAAGTATGCTATAAAATTGTTGAGATTTTCTACAGAAGTAAGATTTGCTTAGAAAAGGGGGTCAAAAATCATGTTTTCCCTTGGGAAATGCTAGGGGAGGTTCGCCAATCCTCCTTCAACTCTCATCCACTCTATTTAACCAATGAATTCTCAAGATTCCACCTCTGTTCGTGAAAAAGAATAAGAAAAACAAATAAAAAAATACTTTGCCTTCACCCCTTTTTCACAAGCTTTCACCACCATTAGAGCTTTTGTTCCTATCCCTAGGCTCACTAGGATTCATCCAAGTCATTGAATTCATTTCATGAAGAAACATAAGGTTTGAATGAGGTTTTTGAGGGAACTGTATGACTACTAAAAGAGAGATATCAATCCTATAGCAGTTTGCATAAGTCCATTAGAACCAGAAGCAGAGGGTTGTTGTAGCTTCATAGTGAAGACCTAACCATCCTTGCGCATTAACAAGGCCATCCTTGAGTTTTGATGAATCTACACCATCCTTGAAGAGGCAACCAATCCACTCCAACAGAGCCAAATCGAGCATTGGAGGGACTTGCATGAAAAAGGAAACTATCAGCCAAATACGTCTTAGAGAGCATCATCAAGTTTTGTCAAATAAAGAATTATGCACAAGGAAAGAATGAGGAAGAGGACCTTAAGAGAATAGTTGATCGACCACTGATTCAACAATAGCAAGCAGGGATCTACAACATCTCGACATCAAGTAGGCAAATGTATGCATTGTTCTTCACATCTCCTATTGAGCATATTATGGTTTAAAAAATAATTGTTTTCAATGCACACGAGAGAAGGTTTTATAGGTTGAAGGTGGCCAGTAAACTTGGCCACCCTCGACTAATAAGACTACATTTTACTCAAACACCCATGCAAATTGGAAAATTCAAAGTGGGAAGTGATAATTACGAGGAATGAGGACTAGATCACGAAGCACACTAAGCACGCTACCACAAAAAGAAATAAAAGAACAAGGCTCAACTCTAGATGTAACGATGCTCATTCCCAAAACATTTAGAGAGGCTCATTAAGGCATCGAGTGCATAGATAAATGCTACCAAGGGATTTCTAGGGTGCTAAAAAAGAGATACATAGTTGATTTGTAGGTGCTACTGGATCGGAAATAACTTCTATAGGAGAAACAGGGCTTCTACATGACAAATAGAGCTGCTACAAGAGAGACATAGTGGGTGCTATAGGAGACATAGTAGGTGCTACATGAGATAATTTTCCTACTATAAGATTGTCCCAAGAGGAAAAAAGGGGCCCTGTCTTAAGCATTATTGGCCACAAAACCCTAGAATTTCAAAGGAGCCTCGAAGGGAAAGGTAAGTAACTAATTATCCCCACCTCCTATGCAAAAAAAACATGGGGAATTGTTCAGATTTTTTCGTGTAGCAAACTACTAAAAGTATAAACAAATTTAAGGTCTGTATTTTTCTTGTAAGATAAGCATGATAGTAGGAGAATGATATTGTTTTGAGTTGGGAATGAAAATTTTCTTCCCCTAATAAAAAAAATAGAATAATTCCTTTATCTTTGCTCTGAAACTCTAAGTTGTTATGTAAACTCATAGTTGATAACAAAATTCCCTTGCAACAACTTTTAAAAACTACGCTAGGGATCATGGGAGGGAGATTCAATCGAATGGATTCCACAACTAAGAGGGAGAAGAATAAGTTAATAAAGAAGAAGTTGAGGATGGAGAATATGGAGATAATCCAAAAGAAAAAAGGTCAAGGAGGAAGAAGGAGAAGTAGAGGCATAGATTGTGCTAAACACCGATCGAAAAGTGCCTAAGGAATACCTAATCAAACTTGTTGTGACAGAAATGGAAAAATGGAGAACTGCAGAAGCCATTGGGAAATCATCTAGGCCACAAAAGAGAAGAATAAGGCAACAAAAGGACAGAAGGCATTCACCATAAAAATAGAACTAAGATAAAAGTGATGTGAAGAGGCTTTCCAAGAGGTCTCTAATCTCTTCTAGCTTGTCTCCAAGGCCTAGAAGATGTTATATAAAGGTAAGAGAAAAAATCAGGCATGAGGTGCAATTCTGGTCAAGATCTGGCAAATTTTGTGATGTTATAGTTATAATATAGGATGCTTTATATTTCTACAAGATTGCATCCAAGGGTGTTTTGAGGGTTCTAGTGGTGTCAAAAAAGGTAGTAGGAGGTTGGAAAAGGATGTGGAAGACCTTGCCAAACTGAAAAAAAAATATATTCAAGAATCCATCTTGCACAAGGGGAAAAGGCAGGCTAATGGTCTCTAGAAAAACTACGAGTTTCCTATGAACAAATAGTTTTGGAAAAATGAGTGAAAATGGAATGAACACATCAAGGGAGAGGGTGTGAATGCAATGGAAATTATGCTACTTTGACCTACAAGCCAAGAAAGTTCACTTGCAAATGGGAAAGTTGTGTTTTTGTGTTTGAAAGACTGCTAAACAAATGTATGAAAAAAAGTATATTTTTGTGCTTGTCCTTTCAGAACCTACAACCAATATTCTTAAGAGAAAGGACTGAGGAATGTACAAGAAAGAGCCCACCAGGGCCATGAATGAGGCACAAATAGGTCACCAAGTTGCTCAGAGGATAAACAACACTTTTAATAGGGGGTATGATAGGCCTCAAACTTATACATAGATTAAGGCTCACATGATCATCCTTCAACACATTAAACCTCGTTTTGTGCATTAGAGGAATTTTCTTTAGCTTTAATATGTTCATTAGGAAGGTTTAGAGATAATTGCATAATATGTGCCTAATATTATTTATTTTTTTAGAATATTGTGAGAATATTGGACATATTATGAAGACTTGGAGGATGAGGAAATATAGGGACTTACTCCTTGCTACACGAGGACCATGATTGGATAATAAATGAACATGATATGATGAAATTATTGAACAAATTTCGGAGCTCCACTGATTGAGAAAATCTAGGAATGTGTTCCCTGTCCTTTAATGAAGATTCCTAGTGTTGGGAACTAGATCCAGTTTTGAGGGATTTTGGAGGGGAAAGATGCTTCCTTTCAAAGAGAATGCATCTAAAGACAGGAACCATTTTGAGGGAATACTCGCGAGTGACCTCAGTGAATTAATTAATAAATGAAGGTATTACAGACTCATGTGTTGGTGTGTGTCTATGTTATTTTAGGCAATGGATCGATCAAATTGCAAAATACACAGACACTGGAGAATGGAAAACAACAAGAGAAACAAAATAAGCAAATGCAAGAACACAAATGATTTAATAAGGAGTTCACCCTATCCTCCAGGGCTACGTCTCTGGTCCAACTTTCAGTGGTGGCCTTCTTTTATTGTGGCTTTAAAGCAGAGATTTATAATGAGGAGCTCAATTTGAGTCTCCTGAAATAGATAATGTTTGGTAGGGTGGTTCTTGGATCCCCCAAGCCGCTAGAGTACATAGACTCTTTTCCTTACCAGAACTTGACCTCTCTGGTCTTTAATGGATGAAGCCCAATTTGGTGCTCAATTCCTGACAGATCCTCTTAGGGATTACTTGAACCTCTCAAGCTTTCTGTCTGCTCGATGCTGCCTTAGGTCAGCTTGGCTCTATGTTTTCTGCTTTTTGCTTCACTGTCTCTTCTTTGCTCTCGCTCTCTCTGTCTTCGTTCTCTTCTTCTCTCTTCTTCTTCGTGTTATGTTCTCTGTCTATTCATAGCTTAAATCTGATCTATCTCATGACAGTTTGATTCCTCTTCTACCCCTTCGATTCACTTGCTACTATTCATTTGGAGTTCCCCGCCTCTGCGTCGTCGCCATTGTCCATAGGGAAGTGGCCACTTGTCCTCTCACGAACTGTTCCATCTCTTCCTCGACGGTTTGGAAATTCAGTTACGTTGTGGAATGACTCATCCGCCAACTCAGCGGTCAAATCGGACTTCAAACTTCTTTATGCCACGGCTTAATTCCCCTGTCAAATCCGGTTCCTCCATCGGGCGTGATCTCTT
Source organism: Pinus taeda (assembly GCA_000404065.3). Lineage (NCBI taxonomy): Eukaryota > Viridiplantae > Streptophyta > Pinopsida > Pinales > Pinaceae > Pinus > Pinus taeda. The sequence continues at coordinate 22,773 of APFE030713697.1, forward strand.
CCGTCAGATCTGGATCCCCTAGATCCTACGTTATTCGCTCATTTCGCACGGTTGACTTGCTCGACCATTAGCATGATCATTATCTACACTTGTAACATGCCATAAGAACAAAACCAGTTGTGCATAGCTCTGTATCAGAGGTCAAATGGAGGCTTAAGGAGGTCATGTTAAAATATTGTTTGAGGATAGTGTATGCTGAAGTAAAGGTAAAAGCACGAATCTCTGGCAACTGTAGTGACTATCTTCAAGGTTGTTCATGTGTACAATTTCTGGGTATTGCAAAAGTCTACTTGGTCGCTGCATAGTGGGAAATATTCATCTTAAACAACTGAAACTTCTACCCATGTTCTATCTTTCAGTTATAGTACCATTTTCTCTTGTTCCATGTTTCTAGATATTGTCATTTTCTGAGTTTATCTCTTTGTGTGAAACAAATAAGGGTGGACTGATATCTAAAGGAGAGTGCATTTTATATGTTGAGTTGTATCATGCTACTAATTGGATGTGTTGTTACAAAATCTCTCTACTATAATGCCATTGTTTGGGAATTAAATATTACACATATTCACCTACAACAATATGTATGTTTGCCAAATTGTCTCATTAACACTTTGTTGAGAACTCAGAAAATTGTGACTTAAGATATTTCCAATTTTGTCCTTATATGTACTTGTAACTTTATCCTAAACTGGTTGAAGAAAATTGTCATTTGTAAGGGTTGCACTAGCCAGTTGTTTGGCCAAGATATGGTGTATAACCCTTTTCTACTCCATAATGTTACACTACTAGGGTATTTTGAGTTGTGTGATGCATAGGGTGTTTGGTAAAGGTTGTTGTCTTGAGCTAGGATTTGTTAGTAAATTATATTGTTGTAGTTTGCATATTGATAAATTGTGGCCATTTGCTGATGTATGAAAGGGAATATTGGGGGGAAGTTGGTCATAGAAGCTCTGCTATGTATTGCTTGTCCATTGTATTGTTAGTCTAATTCAAGGTTGAAATGGCCGCTACGATTTAGTAGAGGTTACAAAAGAGTGCTTATGCTATGATTAATTTATTATCATTGTCATCACTGTATGTCTCACTAAATATTGGGTTGTGTTGGAAATTTTTCCAAAGTCACACATAAAACATTTTGATGTACTCATTCAACTAAAACATGGATGGAACTTTAATAAACTCCCTTGATAAACTAGTAACAACAATCAACAAAACCTTTTCCAAGGAGATACTTACCTTGCTACCACAAGAGCAACCACAAAAGAACTTGAGTTGGGATACAAAATTTATGCACTTGAGACCGATTTGAGATTCTTGGGGTTTTCAGTAAAAGCCCTTGTAAACTAGAAAAATTTGCTTCACTCCTTTCTAAGGTGCATCATTCATACGAGCAACATTTGATTTGGGCTCTAAAACCTGCCATGCTTGCCTTAGTACAACACAAGTATTTGGAGCACCCTTGTGTGGGGGTAAAACTTCTAGTTGCCTCTTGTCTCAGTAGTATCATGATGTTGACCGCACCTATACCTTCTTACATTGATGACATTATGAGAAGAGTCTTTAGGCTGATAGTGGAGACCTTTTAGGATTTGGATAACAATGGGGACCAGAATTTTGGGAAGAGGTTAGATATTCTAGAATTCATGGCCTTATTTAGAACTTATGATGTCATGTTTGAGCTGGGGTGTGACGACTTGATCCTGCAAATGTTCCAATGCTTCTTCAGTGTTACGAAACATCATCCTGACATGGTAATATCAAACATGTAATCCATTTTGTCCTCATGTATACGAGGCCATGATGCCATTTGTAGGAGGATGCAATATACATTGTTGGCCATTTGGAGGAGAGGGAAATTGGTCTCACCTACATCTTATGAATTAGCCAAAAGGTTGGTTAAGCATAACATTGGTCTGTTTAGGAGATGATTGACCCAGGAGGAGTTGTAGAGGATTGGTTGTGACCAACCATGCAACAAGAATGAAATGAGAAGGAAGAGTCTTTGCTTCATTTACGAGGAGCCTTGGGGACATGACCACTCATGCTTGAGTGATGTGGAGGATACACCAATAGTAGAGTAGGGGGATATTCCTTTTGACTTTCAATATGATGATTCTTCTTTGGATGAGTCCATGGGTTCATACAAGGATGCATCTAAGGAGCATGAGAAATCATGTGGATTTGTTGACAACAGGCCAGACTTATATTTCGTTGTGTATGGTCAACAATCGGTGGAACCTATGGGAGACAATTAGGGTGATGAGTCACCAATGACGATTCAATGTGAGGAACATATGGTGGAGCATGAATCAACTGAGGAGAATGATATGCAAAATATGCATAATGAACCTTTTATAAAGAGGTAGTTGGAGGATCATATTGAGCCCATGATAGAGGAGGATGAGCAACCATCTTTTGGACTAGCCATTGATGAGGAGCAAATATATGCATAGATAGCTAGTAAGGTTATAGTACTTGCAAACACTTTTTGTTAGGAGGTGCTAAAGTCTGACATGATAGTTTTGTAGGAGGTTGGTAGACTGTAGGAGCATGGAGTTTTAGTCAAATGAGGGAGCATCTTTTGGAGATGGGGGTGCATCCATCTTTGGGCCTACCCACTGATGAGGTGCAAATATATGAAAAGCTAGTTGGAAGAGTTCTAATGCTTTTAGAACCCTCTCCAAGAGTACATAAACAGGGTATGCATCACAATTTGGCCACTTATACCCATTTTAGGGAGAGAGACAGGATTTTATCGATGGATGCTGTTGATTGAGTAGAAAAAGTTGCATGAGTTGGGCATGGTGCAGGACATGGGACTTGTTCCATATACATGTGTCTACATATTTGATCCTTCCCATAAGATGGATTGGCATGAGATCATGAGTTGGTATCCTATTGATGGAGTGTCAAACTTAGTCAGGAGTATGGTACAACAAGGGCACTTAGAGATAGGGGACACTACATGCCCCAGTTGGCAGCAAGAGATTTGTTGGCGATCCATCAACATTCTATCACCTCATCAATATAGCGAGGTTGACCTTGGTTTATGACAACAATTGGATTGGAGAGAGGTGATGATCTTGTATTCTACTGGTGGAGTCACATATATGGTTAGAGATAGAGAAAAATCTGAGCCATGGGACTTGGGCCATGGTGGCATTGAGATCTAGGTGGATCTACTGGTAGCAAGTTGAGTCATAGATGGGCTTGGGATCTAGGTATTGAGGGATCTAGTGACATTTAGATTTCTTGGAGGCTTGAAGTGGACCAATGGTTTATATGGGATCATGGCATCAGTTTGTAGATGCTTATACCATGGAAAGTTGTGGATTACTTAAGGGCAAGCAATATTAGGGTGTGAGGATTAGTCATATCTCCATTTTTATTTTCCTCTATAGTATAGCCAGGGTGGATTTCCAAGGTATATGATGGCCAAGTGAGGGGAGTATGATTATGTCATCAGGTTTCTTGGGGGAGTTTTGAGGAGTTTTCATGGGATCCAATGGCATTCACTTGGAATATTCGATCATTCACACAACTTGCTTTTTATTCTGTTGCATTCCAACAACTTTCAAAAAATGACTTTATTTTTTCAGGCATGAATCTATCTGAGATTTATTGTTACGAAGAAATACTTGTGAGTTTTACTTAGATCATAATGGTTAATTAGAGTAATTATTGATTTTCATTAAAATTATAATGTTTTTTAATGTAACTTTTACTTAGATTGGGGTTTAGGGAGCGATGGAGACGAATCGGGTTTCTCGCTTTGGTTATGGTTAGGGTTTCTTCAGAACCCTGAAGCTGCAGGCTGACCGCGCCGCCTTCCGTTACCTCCTGCCGCTATCACAACACTATCTCCGTCCACCACGTGCCGTTCACTGTTTCCATTCGGTTGCCATACTCTTCTTAGGGTTGAGTCCTTACCTGAGCCGCGACCTCCGGTGAATTCTGTGACGGTTTCTTTTTTTACCATTTACGGTCCGGTAACTGCAACCTATCATTTTCCCTGGGATTCTCTATACCTCAAAGTGTTCGCCGTTCCAAGACGCTGCTAGCTATGGATGACCTAGAATCCGTCGATTACTCTGCCGACCCGTTGGAGGGGGTCTCCATCTGGCGAACCCCGAATGCCAGATCAGAAGGTATGTATTATGAAGACTTCTCCGGGAATTATTCACTGTTCTCTCTTGGTGAATCGTCGAGATCTCTGCCTGTGGTCCTTCCGCATGAACCACCTACTTGGCCAGCCCTATCTACACCCCCTCATTCTCCAGCAACTCTCGGTTTTGTCACGGGTTGTATAAACCCTAACCCTGGTTCAGATCTCCCGACCGCTGACTCTTTTTCCCGTCCGCCGCTAAACCCTAACCGCCTTACTTCCCCTTTGGATCCCTCGGGTTATCTTGGTCCATCCTCCGGCAGCTTTACCTCCGTACCCCCTCTCTCGGGTCCCCCTCCTGATACTGGGTTCGGAATACCTGCCTCACATCAGACTTCGGCACCACTACATGTCTCTGCTCCGACCTCCGGCCAGACTCGGAACCCTCCCCCTTTGAGTGGCCCTAAAAAGAAATATAAGTGCTTCAAATCAAAGGAGGATGAATACTTCCTCAGACTGGAAGATGATATTCAGTGGGGTGAAGTGATGGAATTCGCAGATCGAGTCTTGGTCGGGCGCATCAGGGGTCGTAACTACACGGCGGCACGACTGAAGACCTGGGCGGCTGAAGTATGGGGACAACACTTGGTGGACATCCCAGTTGTGCAGACTTTTGTGAGGGGATGGTTCGCATTGAGATTCGCTCGTGCTGACCATACAAACTGGGTTTTGTCTTCACACTGGCATTTCGAGCATGCGTTTGTTCTCTTAAAGAGATGGACTCCATTATTTGATCCTGAGACAGAGCAGATTGGGGTTGGACCTATTTGGATTCGGCTCCCCGAGCTTCCTCTTCAATACTGGTCTGAAAATATATTCAAACGCATCGGTAACGCTCTTGGCACATACATGGGCTACGACAAATCCTATCATCAGACTGGAATGATGGCTTATGCCAGGATTCTCATTAATATGGACACAAGGGGTGGACTTTATGAGCACATTACCATACAGTGGAGAGACTCGGCCCGCAGGCAGATTATAGACTATGAGGGCATTCCCTATCAGTGCCGCAGATGCCACAAAGTTGGGCATCTTTTCAGGGATTGCCCACTACTCCGGAAATCGCAGAGGAATGGCATTGCTGCGGACGTCGACCCTCCTCATGACACCCCCACTATCCCTCAACCTGTTCAGCCTCAAGAAGAACAAGGGCGTTCACAAGGGGAGGATGTCCCTCGAGGAGACCCAGAATCAGGGGAGGCTACTGCAGATACTGCTACTGTTTCTGTCGCTTCGCCTTCTTATACAGAGGCTCCTGCGCAACCATTGTCCCCCACAGTGGACTCAGCGAATACGGGTATGTCATTATCACACTCTCAGATTACTCATGCATCCTGCATATCATCTGGCACTTCACTTCCCCCATATTGCACTAATTCTCATATCTCTGCTCCTACTATTTCATCTCAATTTATACACGCACATTCATCCCTCATTTGCACACTCCCTCCCCCGCCTCCGTTTGTCCCTCCTCCTTTGATCACTTTGACTCTCGCTACTAAGTCATCTCCCCGTTACTCGCTGCGACCTCGGAACAAATACAAAGGACCTGATGTCGTTGGACTCGACCCGATGAGCTCCCCCATCACCCTCAAGACCTCCCGAGGTCGTCCCTCCCGCATCACCAAAGCTCGACACACTGCTGATGAAGAGGTATCCCTTGGGCGACAGCAAACCATCTTTGGGGCCCTTAGAGCAAAGGACGGCCCTCCGCCCTTACCCTCATGAAGATACTCTCTTTCAACTGTCGAGGGTTTGCTAGTTTAACCAAAAAACTAGCGCTTAGGAGGCTGCTTAACTCAACATATCTTGATGTTATTTTCCTACAAGAGACCCTCTGCCCGGCCGATCCCCTTATTCACACTCTTTCCTCCTGGTTCCCTAACTAGACCTTCCATGCATTGGATGCGTCCGAGCGATCCGAAGGATTAGCAATCAGGGTTTACAACAAGTCTGTGGAGATCCGGAATATCTGGGGAGGAAAGGGCTTCATTGGCTTAGACATTTTGGCACACTCTGTAGATAAGGATCTACGCATTATCAATGTCTATGGCCCCTGCTTGGATAGGGGCACCTTTTGGAGAACCTTTCTCGAGTCCGATCTTCTCCAAGCGGATAACATTATTATGGGGGGGGACTTGAATTTTTCCCTTGGGTTCTGCGAATCATGGGGGCATATGGTTCAAGTCGACTCTCTCTCTGATACCCTCTCCTCCTTATTAGAGGACCACCACTGGGTGGACATCCCATTTCCTCGCCTTCAGTATACCTGGTCAAATAATAGGAGTGGGGAACAGGGTCTGGCCAGGAGGCTAGACCGATTTCTCATCAAGGAGACCTTATATACCTGCCTCCCCAGAATTAGACAATGGGTAGGATCTGGGGGAATATCGGATCACAGGCCCATCTATCTGGAGGCAGATGGCATTAATCACAAAATCAAGAGCCCGTTCAAATTTAATGCAGCCTGGCTTCAGGACCCAGCATATATTCAGCTGGTCCACGAATACTGGCAGAACAATCCCCTCAGAGGAAATGAGGAACTCTCTGCGGGTTTTGTCAGGAAGCTCACAGAACTCAAGCTGATTACAAAAAATTGGGCTCACCAGAAGCGGATCCAAGATAATCATACACTGACAGAGGCGGAACGGGTCATTGCAGAGTATGAGGATTCATCGACAGGGACTTTCCCATCCCAGGAGAACAAGGATCAGTATAACAACCTCATTGCCAAACGCGCTCAAATCCTGAAAGAAAGAGAAGAAAGTTGGAGGTTGAGGAGCAGGGCCACATGGCTCACTGAGGGCGACAACAACACCAAATTCTATCACAAGTTCGCCAATGGTCCTAAAGCCATTAATACGATCTAGGAATTAAAGGATGATCGTGGCCAACCTGTATCATCTCAACAGAACTTGGCCAGACTTGCCAATGCTCATTTTAGGGGTATATATAAGACTCCTGGGGGCATAAATATCTTGGAAATCATGAGAATTGCTGAACTCTTTCCTAGATATGTAGACCAGGAAGATTCGAAAGAGATACAGAAGGAAGTAACCTTGGATGAATTGGAAGCTACATTGAAATGGTTTAAGAAAGACAAGAGCCCTGGACCTGATGGGTGGACTATAGAATTCTATATCGCCTTTTTTGACATTCTGGGTCATGATCTTCTGAATATTGTGGAAGATAGTAGGAGGAGAGGTAGGATATCATCAGCTATCAAATCCACCTTTATTGCCCTCATACCTAAGACCGATGCCCCAACCTCTTTCGATGATTTCCGGCCCATTTCACTTTGCAATTGCCTCTACAAAATCATAGCTAAGATTATTGCAAATCGCCTCAAGCCCATTCTCTCTCAGCGCATATCCTCTGAACAATTTTCCTTCTTGCATCATAGACAGATCCATGAGGCCATCGCTATGGCGCAAGAGCTCATTCACTCCCTTCAGATAAAAAAACAGAAGGGTATGATTCTCAAAATTGATCTCTCCAAGGCGTTCGACAGAGCAAACTGGCTGTACTTAAGGTTGCTGCTAACTCATCTTGGCTTCCCCTATGAGTTCATCAAGTGGGAAATGAGTTGTATCACGGACGTATCATACAGCGTACTACTCAATGGGGAAGCCACCCCTTTCTTCACCTCAGAAAGAGGAATCAGACAAGGATGTCCCCTCTCGCCACTGCTTTTCCTTCTGATTATGGAAGGCTTGAGTAGAATTATTTCATCAGCCAGAGACAGACACCATCTGACTGGCATCAAAATAGTGGACAACCTCTTCCTTACCCACCTGTTATTCGTTGATGATATCTTGATTTTCTTGAATGGCAGTGTTGGGGGCTCCATTGCTCTTCACGGCTCCATCCTCCTTTTTCAGCAAGCCACTGGTATGTTGATCAATAATAATAAGTCCACTATCACCATGGTTGGTTGTTCCATTCATGAATCCGCCTTTGCTTCTCAACGCTTTCCTTTCACCTACTTGAATCTAGCATATGGTATAAAGTATCTGGGATTCAGACTTAAACCATCTGGCTACAAAATTGCGGACTGGTTATGGCTAATAACAAAAGTGGAAAAGAGGCTTCAGGTATGGTACCATCGATACCTCTCGCGGGCTGGTAGATTAGTACTCATCAAATCTGTTATTGAAGCCACACCAGTCTACTGGATGGCCCTGGCTTGGATCCCCAGAGGCATTCTGAATAGACTCCAAAGTATTTGTTGTAGATTTCTCTGGAAAGGTCAAGAGACTGGACGACCATTTGCTTGGGTTAAATGGGACACCATTGCTCTTCCTAAAAGATGGGGAGGATGGGGCATCAAGAGGTTGGCATTATTCTCAAAGGCATTGGCTGCAAAGCTCGGGTGGAGACTGCTTACCACAGACAGTCTATGGTCTCGGGTTGCATATGCTAAATATATTAAGCCTCGGACTGTATTAGACTGGATATGTACGAGACAGGGCTATAATCATCAAATATCCAACATCTGGAAAGCGATCCTTGACACTATTCCTCTGCTCCGGGAAGGAATCACTTGGCGTATAAAGGAAGGGAATGCTGTGCGAATTGGAGTGGACCCGTGGGTTGGATGTGGGAACACCCACAGACTCCATGCTGATCTTATCAGACACCTCCATGACAGAGGCTTTACACACATCAAACATATTGGTGACCAAGCAAACTCCTCTTTCCTCCATCAAGCTTGGTTAACAGCCCGAGCATTATAATTGCCTCAACAATGGACTAACGAATGGAAGGAGTATACAGCGGCTCTCACACAAGCACAAATCAGACTTACTGAAGGACCTGATGAGATCATCTGGGCTTTTGCGAAGCATGGTGTTTACACTCGAAAGCTTGGATATCTAAGACTCATGGAACCATATAAGCCCCCAGTCTTACAACCCACCTGGAAAGCGATTTGGAAGCTCAAGGCAGCCCCCCGTACGAGATTACTGATGTGGAATATATTATTTGACAAAATCCCCACTGGCAACAATCTCATGAAGAGGTCCTTCTATGGACCTTTCCGTTGCCACCTATGCCTTAAAGCAGAAGAAATCACCGAACATTTGTTTCTTACTTGCAGCACTGCTCTACAACTCTGGCAATCACTGTCTTCTCACATCCCGCAATTGAATCATTGGCATGGGAATAACCTTCCTGATGCCTGGGGTTACTAGTGCCGTGAGCACTCAGGAAAAGCCATTAACCTGCCTCTGCTGGCTTGCTGGGCAATATGGATTGCTCGCAACCAGGCAATCTTCAATCGCAAGGTTCCTCACTGGCCTTCTATTATTCTCCATACGGTTGCCGATTATAACATGATACTTGAAGAGACCGACCCCGCCCCACCTCGGAACCTCAGACCTGTGCCCATCGACAAAACAATTCCTTGGGCTTTCTTCGATGGCTCAGCACAAGAAGATGGATGCGGGGGTGGAGCTATCCTATACCTCAACGAAAGGCATTGTTATAAGATTCAAATCAATCTTAGTAGAGGCACTAACAATTATGCCAAACTTTGCACAACCAAACACATCATCCAATTTGCTATCCATAAACAGTGCAGGCACCTTCAGTTATTTGGAGACTCTAAAATAGTTTGCAATTGGTTGAATAATGCATCTCATTGTCATGCATATACTTTGAGACACATACTTGATGAAGCTAAGAGATTGACTACTATCTTTGAATCTTTTGTCTGCCGTCACATTTACAGGGAGCAAAACACCGTTGCTGATCAACTCTCCAAAGAGGCTGCGCACAGAGTAGGTGATGACTGGTCAATCCAAGAGGATGTCGACGGCACCTACTACCAATACTATCACCGACCTTTTGATGAACAGATGGACGAGGGGCTATAGTGCCCATACATTAACAGTCTTGTTTTTATTGTACATAGCATGCATATAGACACTGTTTAGTTATAGTACAACACAAATTTTTGTTTATATTCAGCAGATATAATGCTCTCTGCAAAGAGCACAGACACAATTTTTTGAACACTGTTAGGAAATTTTTGTAATGCTCCCTGCGTGGAGATATTTTGGCCATACTCCTTACTGTTTATTATGAACTTGACAGGCAATGGCTGCCTGCATACGAATATGCTTCGGCATCTGCAAAATGTAATTTCTTAACTTAATGGAAATTACGATTTTTTCCCAGGGGAAAAAAAACTTTTACTTAGATCATAATGTTTTTTTTTTTAATTATCTAAGGTTACATTAAAATTATTTGTTTAAATAGTTTTTTAAGTTCAAATAGATTTTCCAATTTAAACAAAACAAAATAAATATAATTTCAAGTTGATGTGGCTGTTTTTCAAGTTCTTTCATAATCTAAGACTACTATAAATTTATTTATTTAAATAACTTTTCATTTTATGTGAGGTAGAATGGTTTCTCACTGTATTTTATTAGACTAGTAACAAAACTATAATTAAGTATAAAAACATGTTATTATGTAAAATGATTATTTACATTAATTAAAATGAAATATTACAAATGTTTCACAATTTTATAAATAAAAAAATTTGGAGACATGAATTTATGAGTTCCCTTTACAAATCTCTCCCATAATTAATATCAACCATTCTATTAGTTGCTTAATTTATAAGATGAGTGAAACTAAAAATCAACCATTCTATTAGTGGCTTAGTTTATAAGATACGTGAAACTTCAATTTACATAGTGAACCACACATCTATGTACATTAAAATTATTCATAATGTGATCTTAACAAGGAGAAATGCCTGTAGGATCCTACACCAAATAATAAGCTTCCATGACTCATTATGTTCAAGAAAATATGATTATATGTGAAACTAAGTGCCTTTCAATAATGCCACCTAATTGATCCTTTTAAGGATTTGGACCAACTTCAAGAGAAGCTTGAATAAAATAATCATTGGAGAGGAAGCGCATGTGAGTAAAAGTACAAAGAATTTATAGAAATTGTTTGTGTTTGTTCTTGGAAAACGATTTTTATTCACGCCTTAGAGATGAGAAACTTCAATGTGTTATTTCTCCTTACACTTGTAGCAAACCCAAAAATAGTAACAATATTGAGGTTTTTTTTATCCATATGGTAGCTAAAGTTAAACATGGTTGTCTAGCTAACTAATATATCTTTTTTAAACCAAACTTTGAATTTCTTGGGCTCTATGTTGAGTAGTGTTGCACAATTTTCTATGAACCAATGACGACGAATAGAACAAGGTTTATGACAATGTTGTAGAGTCACTCAAGCGCCTCCACCAACTTTGCCATCTAACACACATATTTTCCTTGTTCCACACTTGATGGATTCCCCTCTTGATTAGACATTATCACTGCTACCTAAGTGATCAATCGATAAATCACACTAAACTAACTACCCCTAACTCTATATGGATAATAACACTTGTTTTTCAATTTATAGTAATATTTCTAAGCCTTTGGAAGAGCTAGGAGGGAAAAACAACACCTACAAACTCTAGCCACAAAAAGCTATTATTATTCTTCACAAATTGAAAACAATCAAAATCATATTTTTTATTCTTCGTCTACCTAAGGCCAATAATAATAATTATACACATATAAAGCCTTCAAATCATCAATGCAATGCAATAACCATGGTCTTGGGCAAAAGAATGTGAAAACAATAACAATAGTGTGCAAGGGAAGTTGGAGCACCTACAACATTTCCTAAAGCCCAAAGTCTAAAGTAGATGACTACTATGACCACCTGAATTACAACGCATCTCATTAAGGGTTGAATCACATTGTCATATGTTGATTCATCAGTTTTTCCAACTAATCATGTTTTCATTTTTATTTTTTGTAGAGGTTTCCTATGTATGCATGAATTTTGTTTGACTTGATGAATTAATGGCTATACATTATGAATGATACACTTGAGCCAAATATGGATGATCTTGTAATATTATACCTAGATTACATTCTTACATACACATAAAATTTCCTTTTACTCTCTTCCTAGAAGACATTAATTATAATACTGAGGATTTTATAATGCAATCGTACATATGTGTTAGATAGGTTGATGATTTGAATGATATGACTAAGGTCCAAATTACATATATACACTACTAGTTACATGAGATAGGAGTAGAAAGAGTATGTGGGGCTATGACCACACAAGAGGGGAATGAAAGGGGGCTAAGTGAGACCAATGAGGAAGAAAGAAATTAATAATGATTGTTTTATTATAACCCATCATGCATATACCTTGATGCACATAAAGGGGAATTGGCCTTCGTAATTTTGCAAAAGTAGTTGGGAAATACGCCAAATGGGAAGCATGCATACAAAAGTAGGGTTTTAATGGTTGAGGCCATTCTTGCATGTTCATTCACTCCATCCTCCCAATTTTTATGGTCATCCAAGATTGTTAAGTGGAACATTACAAAAAGTTCAATTACATGCAAAATTGAGCTATAGTTTCCCTTATACATTACTCATGGTGTCTAAGAAAAAATATTTTCATAGCCATCCTACATTGAAGCCTTGGAAGAGGGATTTAACCTAAGGTACTACAACTGTAGAGAATGAAAATCCCCTCTTGGGTTGTGTGGGCTAATGGGGGAAGGAGAGTTGGTAATTGGGATGGTTTTTTAATGAGTAAAGTGTGTACCTAAGGGTATTGGGTGGGTAGTTAGAGTGCTCTTATCATCCCTTATGAATTAAAGTGCTCTTATTATCCCTTGTGGTTTCATATCCCCAACTTAGAGGTGTTATGTTGTTGAGAAACCTAGAAAATTAATGGTTAAGGCTAGGAGGAATGACGTAAGTCAACATCTAGTTGTGGTTTTTTTAAAGATAAGTGTTTCTTCTCTTAGGTATTCCTTAATGCTATTGATTTAGTGTAATTTCTATGTAATTTTTGATTAGAATTTTAATAAATATGTTGAATTAAATGTCTTTATTAACTATGAATCAATTATGCATGGAATATACATTTTTACACCTACATGTTTATTCATATACAATGCATATTGATATATAGTGTCCAAGTCTATAATTATGCAATTAAGAACTAAGTGTATGATGAAATTCAAAACTAAGAGTTCATAGTTAGTTTGAGGTAGTGCGACCTAGCTTAGGGTAGTTGGGTACATTATAGAGTAATATCATAGCTAACTACAACATTGGGCTTGCATGGGCCAAGCCAACATCGTGAAACATAGGAAATTGCAAAGATAGAAATTCAACGAATGTCTACAAAGTGTTTGAAAGACTTCCTTGTGAGCAATTAGGGATGTATTGATGGTGTTGGACCCGCCAACATGTCAAGGGGATCCCCCTGGTAAGAATTCCTAATTAGACCTCAGATCATTTGGTGTAGGAGTCCTAGCAGTGGGTCGTAAAGCAATGCCTTCACCGTGATGTCGCATAGAGGCAAGTAAGATAACTATGTTGGTAACAAGGGTGTGACCGCTGCAGTGAGTCAAGGAAGGTGTATGAGAGGTTTCTAACACAGGTGGGTTGAGATGAGTGCGCCCCTTGACAACTTATAAGTGTACTCAGACGGGAAGGGAACACGAGCGAAGATGCATCACAAGATGGAAGGAAGGTCAGTCCGGTAATCCAAAGTGATGGTTAAACCAACAACATATTTGCAAGAAGATTCATATAATTGCATACAAAGGTGTTCATACACAACTACGTAAGTTAAAAAACACACATTGCTATAGCAACCGAAAAAAATCCAACTACAATAACAACATATGCATGAAAACGTGTTGGCTCTTATTATATAAAGAAGTGTAAGTTCCAATCATACAAAACATCCATGTAAACCTGCTAGCCCCAACAGTGGAATGTTACAACCACATCAAGTTGCTCCTCTAAAGATATGAACTAGCTCCATGTAGTGGAGAAACCAAGGTGCGTTACAATATTGTCTGAGCTCTTTCCAAGATAGTCTTATCAGAAGCCTGGCTAACCAAAAGCCCCTACAATGAGTTATGAGGGACTATTTATATCAAAGGTTGGGGCGCCCCTTGACATTCCCCTTTGTGACCATTCAACTACCCTCATGACTCTTCACCTACTCTATGACTGTTACATCCACTATTGACACTTGAATTACACTTGACATGACTCAACATTACAATGCACATGTACCCATGTTAACAAAATGGCTTGAGCAAGCCAAAATAGACATCACTGTGACTTAGACAACTATAGAAATCCAACAACTCAACATCCTCATGCTAATCAACAGTAACATATTGACGCCAAGCTCTATAATCCCTGATAGTGTCTGTGTGTTCTGTGGTGACATCCGTTTGAAACCTAACCCTTGCCTCCATAGCATTCGGGTACACTGCTTGGGTTCCTTTGTCCAACTCGTCTGGAAGAATGTGCATCATTGTCTTCAATGTGGTCGGGCCAGCAACATACTTATGCATGATGTCTGCATTGATAGGCAAGTCTGGGCTGGTGGTGATGCGCATCAACTCATCGAAGTATGAGTAAATCTCTAGTCAAACCTACTTCTTTGTCTTTGCCTCGATGAGAGTCCCAAGTGATGGGATAGCATGTGTGTGCACCACAACATCCATGCTCTTGAATACTTGTGCATGGGAAGCCTGCATGCTAGTGGTGAGTTGCAGGAGGTCCTCATAGTTCTGGATCTGACTTCGGATACATGCTTTCAGCTCGACTGCATTGGCCCTCATCATATTTGGCAAGTGAAGTGGGGCTCCCTTCTACTTCATTGTCCACGTTTGCATATCATCAACAACAACATGCACGCTCGTCAAGATGCATGCTCTTCTAGCACATCGTTGTTGCCATCTGTTGAGATGGACGAACTCCTTGTGCACAGTACCAAACTTGCAGTATAATTCTCACATAATTGTGTCAAGGGACAATACTTCATCTAGTATTTCCTTCTTCAATTCAGCTCGGGTGGACATTGTCACCAAGTCTCCTCCTTGCCTGGCCGTTTGCAATTCCTTTTCCATTCTCTCATTCTCAGCTATTAGGAAGCAAACACTTGATATAGTGGATTTGGCATATACTTTGGTTTCATTGGCCAAGGCAACTGGATGTTTGCGGACATCAGTCACGATCACTCGTTCTTCAATTTGTGCACGAGATGTTTGATCCTCCAGAGTTGACACTGTGCAAGACTTCACAACTCTATGTTGGTATTAATCAAACGAGATGTTGTGCATCTCTTCTTTCGGCTAATCACTAAGGATCTCAGTGCCTCCTTGGTCATCCGAGACTTTCTCCTCTTCTAGATGCATTGAAGTGGATGAGTCGACCTCTTTGTGGTGAAGCATGAGGTCGGTGTCCTCTTCCAACTCTCGCAGCTCCATGTCTGCATCCAAATGTTCAAGTGCATGTTCTATCTCATGAGAAAAGTCTTGCCCATGCGATGGTTCACCCTGTTCACCTGATGCCAATTGTTCAAATGAATCAACTACTTGTATGGGCGTTGCTTCGTTTGTTTGCACATGTTGCGCCCCCTATTGTATATGTTGCTGCTGTGCTCCCTCTCCTATTTTCACAGCTCTTGTTCCTTTCAGAGTTTCTCCCTCAGCTCATGCAACTCCTTCTTTGCTTCTTCAATTCTCTTCTTGTCTTTCTGCCTTCGCGCAATTCTCTTGTCGCACTGCTGCCTCTTTGCCTCTATAACCATAGCTTCTTTCTTTACAAGTGGATTTGCTCGAAACTTGCAACTTTCCTCCTCCTCCATGTGATCGACAATCTTCCTCTTACCTTTGTCACACATTGGTATGGTTGCCTCTGCTTCCACTACTGCTACTGCTGCTATTGATCGTGCTCTCTGTGATGCTACACTAACCACTCCATACCGAAGCCGACCGGTTCATTGGTTTTGGAAAAACTGTAGCAATATCTCCATGGGTCCTCCTCGGCCCAATGAAATTCCCCGTAGATGGAGTTGAACTGAACTCTCGTGCAATGATCTTTCACAATGCAATGTGGGTCATACGAATTGTAGCTTCGGAGGATGAATGGGTACTTCTTCATCAGTTCTACTTCAACATCCGCTTGCTTGATACTTCGGATCTCATATAACCCAATCCACAACGGAAGAGCAGGACAAGGTGCCTTCTTCTTCCGATGCAGTCTCACTGTCAATCCTATCGAGATGTGATAGGCTACTTCCTGCATGACAAGTACGTCCAAGGCAAACTTTGGCAGAACATGCAGAGGCTTCTCCGCAGTGAACATTCAGATAAAAGTTCCAGACGGTGAGGCATACTAATCTGCAATGCCTATCAATGCCTCCATTGCTTCTTTTGACATGCAGGGTGGATCCTATTCGAATATATTCTTGTACATAGGGGTGATAAAATGACGATATTTTCGATCAAATGAAAGTAGTTGCTGTCTTTTCAAAAATTGACCTCCGATCAGGCTATCATCAGTTAAGAATTTCTGAAAATGATATTTCCAAAACTGCATTCCGGACGCGTTTTGGACATTATGAATTCACCGTGGTACCATTTGGGTTAACCAATGCACCAACAGTATTCATGAATCTTATGAATAGCGTTTTCCGTAAATACCTAGATCAATTTGTGCAAGTCTTTTTAGATGATATACTCATCTATTCCAAGAATAGGAAAGAGCATGAAGATCATTTGCGGATAGTATTGTCCTGTCTTAGAGAACGCCAGTTGTACGGAAAACTATCGAAGTGTTCATTCTTTCAGGAAAGGATTCATTATTTGGGGCACATCATTTCAGGTGAAGGGATTTCGGTAGATCCTGAGAAAGTAAAAGCGATCATGGATTAGCCAATACCGAAAAACGCTCATGAGATACGTAGCTTTATGGGCTTAGCCGGTTATTACCGAAGATTTGTAGAAGGGTTCTCCAAAATCGCAAAGCCAATTACAACCCTTCAGCGGAAAGGTGTTAAGTATGAATGGATCGAGGAATGTACCAAAGCATTCTGTGAACTCAAAAGACTACTCACTAGTGCACCGATTCTAAGAGTCCCTCACATGGACAAAGATTTTACAGTCTGTACCGATGCATCCAAACAGGGACTGGGTGCAGCGTTGATGCAGGATAGAAGAGTAATAGCATATGCTTCCAGGAAGTTAAAACCTCATGAAGAACTCTATGCTACTCACAATTTAGAATTAGCTGATATAGTACTAGCTTTAAAGATTTGGAGACACTATCTAGTGGGACGAAGTTTTACACTTAAAAGCAACCATCAAAGTTTACAATATTTGTTCACCCAAAGAGACTTAAATGCAAGGCAACGGCGATGGAGTGAATTTCTAAGTGAATATGACTTCGGGATATCATACATTAAAAGAAAAGAAAATGTAGTGGCAGATGCTTTAAGCAGAAGACCTCGAATATTTTCTCTCATACCCATTAAAGTAGACTTAAGACAACGAGTACTGGATCAACTTATAAAAGACAGCTGGTATTTAAAAGTAAGAGCAAGTCTTGAAGGTAACAGGGTAAAAGAATCTAAATTTGAGGGATATGAACTAGAAAATGATGGGATCTTACGATTCCATGGAAGGATGTATATTCCTGATGATAAAGATCTTCGGGATACCATTCTTGGGGAAGCCCACAGAGCAGTTTATTGTGCTCATCCTGGAGTAGGGAAAATGTATGCGGACACCAAGAAGCTCTTCTTTTGGTCAGGTATGAAGCGCGATATCACTCAATTTGTTGCAAAATGTCTGGAATGTCAGCAAGTAAAGGTCGATCATTGTCACCCAGTGGGTCTCTTACAACCCCACGACATTCCTATGTCTAAATGGGAGACTATTTCTATGGATTTTATCACTGGACTACCTCTTACTTCTCAAGACACAATGCCATTTTGGTAGTGGTGGATAAATTAACAAAAAGCGCCCATTTCATTCCCGTGAGAGACACTTACAATGTTGCTGACATAGCTCGTGTATTCATAAATGAAATTATCAGATTTCATGGAGTACCTAAAAAGATTATATCTGATAGAGATTCACGATTCACTTCTAGATTTTGGAATTGCATGCAAACAGCCTTAGGTACTCAGCTAAATTTAAGCACTGCTTACCATCCTGAGACTAACGGGCAGACTGAAAGAGTAAATCAAGTACTTGAAGACATGTTGCGAATGTATGTAATGGATCAGCAATCACACTGGGAAAAGTATTTACCCTTAGTGGAATTCGCATACAACAACAGTTACCACAGCTCGATTGGGATGCCTCCATTTGAAGCTTTATACGACCGACCTTGCAGAACACCGTTAAGTTGGGACAGGTTAGAAGATCGAGTGATAATAGGACCTAAATTAATCCATGAAATGGAAGCGCAGGTAAGGCAAATTAGGCAACGATTAAAGGAAGCTTAGGATAGAAAAAAGAGTTATGTTGATGCTCACAGAACTGATAGGAGGTATGAAGTAGGGGATCAGGTTTTCATCTGCATCAAGCCAAATAAAAGTACTATTCGATTCGGGAAAGGGACAAAGTTATCACCCAGATTTATTGGGCCATTTAAAGTCGTGGAAAGAGTGGGACTTGTTGCCTATTGTCCTGCCCTGCCACCTCACCTGCATAAAATTCATAATGTATTTCATGTTTCTGTATTAAGACATTATATAGCTGATCTACCTCATAACCTTCAATGGAAGGAATTGCAGGTATCGGACGAGGGAGTCATATCGGTCGAACCTTTACGTATTCTGGAACGTAGGATTCGACAGCTCAGGAACCGCCTGGTGGACCAAGTTAAGGTCCAATGGGACAAGTATAGTCCTGGGTCCGCAACTTGGGAAAATACAGAGGACATATGTCAAAAATACCCTAGGCTATGTCAATTTTGAAGGATTTAAACTATGTTTTGTGTATATTTTTACTTCATTGCAATCAGAGAACCATGACCATTTTTGAATGATTATAATTAAACATAGGATTGTATGACATAATTTATGTTTAACTTCTGTTGGTACATGGATACCAAAATGATATATGTGGTTCATTTTATTAAATTATAGTTGCCAAAGGAAAGTTAAGCCAGTTAAATGGTTTTACTTCTAATGGAAATTTAGATATTGTAAATTGTTTTATTTTTACATGTCAAATATGATCAATAGAATTCAGGAAATAACTACATTTTAGATGGAATTCAAAAGACATGCATAGAAAATGGTAAAAATATGTTATACTGAATAATACATGAGTTGTTTTGAATATGCTGATGCACATTTTCCGAATGCATGAGTGAGTGTATAATTGCAGGTAAAAATAAATGATTCGATTACTGGGATGACCACGTGATGACAGAACCTCAGAACAATTAAAGCTCCAAGTGATTCTATGATAGGGTGTTCACCCTAAGTTCTACTAGAAGGGGTGGAGGTGTTGCCCACCGTTTATCCTCCGAACCCTGGAGTCATGGGAGGACTGTGCGAGTCACGCTCCCCTAAACGTGTGATGATGACTGTCGGATGCCTACTGGGAATCAGGTCGGTAT
This sequence comes from Pinus taeda, assembly GCA_000404065.3. NCBI lineage: Eukaryota > Viridiplantae > Streptophyta > Pinopsida > Pinales > Pinaceae > Pinus > Pinus taeda. The sequence goes on from APFE030713697.1 coordinate 42,438, forward strand.
AACCGACGCTGTCACCTTAGAGTTTATACATGGTTGGGTCAGTAAAACTGACGTCATGGCATACTCCAGTAGAGGACGGATAGGATGGGAGCGGAAGAGATTAAGAAGGATAAGTTGATTTTAGAATAGCTTGGGAACTTGGATGGAGCAAGATATGTCCATTAAAACCTTAAACCTAAACTCTAACTTCGGGACGAGGTTTTCCGAAGGGGGAGTGTATGTAACGACCCATTTAAACTAATTAACTAATGTAAAGTTTAGACTTATATTAAAGTAGATATAATAAACCTCTATATATAAAATATGAGTTAAACTTTAAAAATGAATATAAGTTAAATTTTATAATAAATATAAAGTTAAAACTTTATAATATATAAAGTTTAATTTCATAAAAAAATTAAAGTATATAATAAATAATTAAACATAAAATAAACTTTATAATAAATATAAAAAGAATTGAGTTTTATAAAAATAGAACATAAAATTTCATTAAGGTAATAAAATGATAAAACCTTAACCCCTCATACAGAGCGCATCAACCAAACCTATCAGAAGGATAAATATCTAAAGAGGAGATTTTGCATGCAGGGAGGTGTCAAGAGGAGAAAGAGCGGTGGCCGTAGGCTGGAAGGCGGCCATCGCCAAGCCTGCTAATATAAAAACCGCTGGACTGAGCCGAGGCAGGGAACAGGAGAGGGGAGTGAGAAAAACCAGGAATCAAGAGCTTGAATTGACTTGAGGTTCTGGGCACGGGGGCAGTGAGCTTCAGTGAGGAGCTTGCTGGATTGGCTGGGAGGAATTGGTTTCCCGGCAATCGAATCAGCGTGAACAAGAGGAAGCAGTAGGAGAACAGGAGCAGACAGCAGATCAGCACACAGCAGTTCAGGTAGGTATTCAAAATTATTACGGTTCTTGTATTTCAGTTTTCTGGTCTTTACATAAAGTGTGTTTCTTTACCATGTACTTTTGTAACTTACAATCTGACAGTCATGATATGTAGTGATCTGATGGTTCACTCTCTCCTCGGTATTACCAACACTTGATCCGTGGCTTAACACCCGATCGTTCCATGATTTCTATTTAAAGAGCATGGAGGGTCATTTCTAGGGTAACCGTTCATGAAAGAAGCTTATGTAAATTTTCATGTTTTTATTAATAAATTTCCTGAAGTGGCCGCATTGGCTCAGGCCGTGTATTGTTTCCCTCTTTGAGGGTTTTAACCCCATCAACAATACTGATGTATTGATCTGTGATCTGTTTGTGAGCGGCGTCTTTTGATGTTCTGTCTGAGGAACTTACCCTGTAAATTCCTACATGATATCCTTTGTCTGTTTGTTACTACTGAGATTTTCATTTTCTATCATTTCTATTTTACCTGCACCTTATCTTGTACCAGCTCAAAGAAAAATCCTGGTCAACCCCTAAAGGATACACATCGGTATTTTCACATTGCATGATGACTCTGACACTGAGCTTGCATTTCAGTCCCCTCACTTGCCCTTGATTGCCATCTCTAACCAGCCTTGATATCCTCTCTCTCTTTTGTTATTTGTCTTATACTGTGTCTTAGCTAGACATTTGGCATCTAGTGTCAAGATTGTTCTTAGTTCTTAATATCTTTCTGATTTTAGCATTGATCTAGGAGATAATTTCACACTCCCACTTTGTACCAACACTGGATGTTCTAAGTCCACTGGCACATTTGTTGTCATTTGTTGAAAGATTGGACTTTACCTTAAAGGGGAAAAGACTTATTTTATCTTATCTGATGCATAATTCATAGGTCTCTTGTCGTTTCACATAAATGCATGTTGTGATACCTATCACATCCAACCTTCTTGTCGAAGGCATTTGTATTGATGCTGAATGCCAGTTTGTTTTCTTTCAATGTGTGATGACTGATTTCCTCAACTTTCAGATCATTCGCCAATTGAATTTGCCTAAAGATCTAGAGAAAGAAGATGTGGATGCAGCTGGTGATGGTAATTGTAACTGAAAATTGCATTTTGGTTTCATCTAATTGTTTTGTCACTACATCAGGTGTTGATATACTTCTCTATTCATACAGGTGATGTTCTTGTAGTCTTGGATTTGCGTCCTGATGAAACTCTGTTTGAAGCAGGAGTTGCTCGTGAGGTAATGCTTGTTTACTGTTATGATTTTTTACAGAATGGTTTTCTCTTTGGAATATATTCACAGAGAGTTGTATATTATCTTAAAAGTTGTGATTCATGCTGTTCCACATATTTTCATTTTCATGGTTAAGGCTTCGTCCTAGCTAGACTAGCAAATACAGGTTTATCTGGTAAAACTACTGCTTTGTAAATGTGATTTGATCTACGCCATGTCTCTTTCATCCTTAACGTTTACACATAATAATTCAACTTAAGCCACAGCACAGAGGCTTTAAACCTTCAAATTTTGAAAGCAACCTATATTGAATTGCATGCAATATCTCTTCTGTATTTGTGTAGGCCTAATGGATTTAGAGTTTTGTAGAATTTTCAGTCAGAAACATAGCTTAAGAAGATGCCTTGAATGATCTTTGACCTTTTGCACTGACTTCCAAGTGTCAGAGATTAGTTTATTTGTTTTACGTGTATTCTATAGGTGTTTCGTATTTCAATATATCATCCATTTGTGTTGTTGGTTAGCATATATTCTCACTGACATAATAATTACATTTGACATATTTTTGCGTTAGCTAGAATCTTTGGAACTCCTAAAACAACATTATTTTATTATTTTTTCCACAATTGGCCAGTCAGTTTTCTCGGATTTTATTTCTTTATTTATGTCTGAGACTATGTGCGAACTTAAATATCTCTTCATGTTTTTCACTTTTCATGTAAAAATGTTTTTTCTTTTACGATCTGTGTTACTACTCTCACGCTTAAAACCATGCAATTTAGTGGCACTTTGTCATTTCACCCATATATTTTAAGACGCAACTATTTAAATCGTTTGAAAATTTCCTCTAGAAAAAGTAGCGTTAATTTTCATGCCGAATGCCTGTATGGTAGATCACCAGTTTATGGAGTGAATGTAATCTTAGCAGTTAAATTTCGAGTGGATGGTTATTAGGCTTGTTATTTCTTTGTTAGTGTGAGGTGAAATGTTTGCTGTATGTGACGTCATTTACTTTCAAACAGGGTTGTATTCGCTGTTGTCCAAAGCAAACAATGGAAAATTCTGCTTGAAA
>APFE030713711.1:0-14915 GCA_000404065.3 Pinus taeda
AACAAGGTATAATATTTGGCATTCCTTCCTCTCTTTTTACCTAATAGGGCTCCTTGCAAGATGCAATTGCGTTGGAGCACTTTCTAGTACTCTTAACCCTCAAACCTCCACAATGTGAACCTCCTACTTTACACACAAACCTTGAGCTTATTTGAAAGAACACATCATCCATAAACTACCCCACTCCTTAGGGATGTAATAGAACCTCTAGTTGACTTGATTAAATCCTAGTTTTCCTTGTAGGTTGGTTGAGAGAAAGTCTTGAAGACAATTCTCTAGCCATTAGTATGCCATAATATATGGAATTCAACATGAAGACTATTACATGAATAGTAGTAGATAACACCTTTGAGAAAATATGGAATCTAGAGAATCCACTTATAAATTTTATTAGCTAATTGTTACAATACCACCTCCTAAAGGGATTTCAACAAAGTTTAGAAGGAAAAGGTGATCATTAGGAACTTAGAGACAAAACCCTCTTGAATCTATGACAACAATAGATTGGATAGCCAACAAAGAGTGATTTCCTACTCCAACCTATAACATTGTGTTTTGGTCATTTGTAACTTGGAGCTTGAGGCTTCAAACAAGATATGAACAAATTCCATGGTGTTGTCCACCAATGTTTTTCCTCTGAGATGCCAAGAAAAGAAAAGTTAACAACATGTCCATTTTAACCATTTAACTAGTGTTAGGGCCAAGGAGGGGAATAATTTCAATGAGACCGTGAAAATGTTTGATGATGAGGGAAGTAGCATGGAGCCTCTACATCTAGCACAAAGAAGGTTGGGGCTAGAGTGTAGCCTTTCCCATCCATCCTAAATAAGCCAATTTTCTCAAAATTAATTATTTGATTAGCATATAAACTCAATGATTCAAAATATCAAGCCTTTGTAGCTCGAAGAACAAATTGGGCAAAGCCAAGTCTCTATAGCATGGCCAATATAAAAGAGTCATCTACTTTTTCAAAGTCTAACTTGATGAATGACATTTTCATCCCATGCATATAACCCATTCCATGTTCTTCTACATAACCGCTACATTATCAAGAATACACCTTTTTTTTTAATAAACATTGTTTTCTTTTGTTTGATGATACGGAGTGACATATATTGAAGTCACACAACAAAATCTTTAACCAACATCTTATGAAAGAGAATAAAAAAATAACAAAAACAATTAAGCTCAAGTTAGTAATTTTCTATAAAAAAAAAAAAAAAAAAAAAACATATAAATTTTATATATTCTCCATAATAATAATAATAATAAACTTAATCATATCAAAATTCATGAAATTTTAAAAACATATACATCGATCTACCCTATCTTTAATCACATATTCTATCATATATCTTCACTATCTCTAAATCACATATTCTTTCCTCCAGTTAAAAAGACATTACCAGCTTCTTCAAATTGCTTACATGTTTTTTTACGACTTCAACCTTAAATAAAAATATAACCAAAATGATATATCTATGGCTAACCCATTCTCAAACCCTTCATCTTAACATTAAATCAAAACATAACAAAAAGAAACGATGTAACTACTGCTAACACATTCTCCCTCGTTGTCGTTTAATTTAGAGCAGCTTTCTTTATCACTCATCTGGGAAAGCGCCATATTTAACGGGTGGTCTATAGCCTAGTTGAACATGCATAACGAAGTAAACTGTATTATTTAGAAGAATAATAAAAAATCAACAAAACCAACGAAGGGAATGAATCCCAACTTCCTCGAAATGAGAAGCAGTTTATTTTTAATTTCAAAAGAACATCTTAAACACATTACAACTATGTCTGTGTGCAACTACAGTGGCCATCGATTTTTTTTTTTAATTGAGTAACCAAGGGTTTCGTGAGCACAGAGAAGTGAGGCAGTTAATTTCTAAATAAGTAAACGTTCAGAACATGGAAACATTTAGAAGAGCCAAGGCGTAAAGAGCAAGGAAATTTCAGATTTTGTGGAAACAAATCATTTGGGTAAAGTCAAAATTGCTTCAACACACAAAAAAGGAAGGTGGATTTAGGTAAACACAAAGCAATATGAGGGAATTTTAAGGCGTAGGATTGCTCGCCTTAAATGGGGACAAATAAGAAGAAAACCAATCAAGATCAAGAAAAAGAAAAAAAAATTAAATAAGAGAAACAAAAATAAAGAAGAATCAATCATTTACAATCCCACATCTACACCTCTTACTTGGTCATTAGATCTATATGTCCAAGAATTGATGAAGGTCAAAACAAGGCTGGAGATTGTGGAAGCCAGAGAACAGGAAATAGACCACAAAATTTGGAACAAGGTAGAAGAAAATGGCAAAGGGTATGGGGAAATACTAGTTTTAGTGAAAGAAAAAGAAGGTTGTCACATTCACTTAATTAAAGAAGATGCAATAAACAATATTTATGGTTAAAAATATCAGAGAATGAGAATCACATAAGAATTGCAACATGTTATTTTGCCCCTTAAGTCTCAAAAAATTACAAAAATAAGGGGCTTGAGAGCAAGGATCCATACGCAGCTTTAAAACAAGATATTGCCATGTACTCTCAGTAGGGAGAAGTTCTTTTAGTAGGAGATTTCAATGCTAGAACAACAAATAATCAAGCTAGCATCCTTTTTTGCAAAGAGGATAACAATCCTATTTGGCTCATTGAAAAGGAGAATCCCCAATGGTGAGGTGTTCAAAAGATGACAAAGTTAGCAATGATTTTGGAGATGAGTTGCTTACACTGTGTTGGGCTTTCAACCTAATTATTTGCAATGGTCTAGATAGATGGAAAAGGTCTAGGAACTTCACTTGAAACACATATAATGGGGCAAGTGTCGTTGACTATGTGGTGTGTTCACAAAGCTTAATAGAAAAGATAGATGAAGTTAGTATCGGAGATCATATTTGGGACTTAAAATCAGACCATATCCAATTTTTATAAGGTTATCATGGTTAGAATAAAGGCAACATAAGAGGAAAACCCAATACTCTCGACAATCACTATCAAGGGGCAAAATTCTTCTAACACAAGAAAATGGTACTATCTTCAAGCCAATGTTAGAGAGATTAAATTAGAAAGAGAAAACTGATTTCAAACACTTCAACAGCCATGAGTTAACAAATATAATCCAAAGTGCACTTGAGAAGTGCAAAAGAGCAAAAGATAGGAAATCATAATCAAATTGCTTTCCTTTAAATGCTTGGTTTGATGAGGAATGCAAAATGGCAAGGAGAACCTTGAAAAAGGTAGGAAAAGAGAAGAGGAATGTAAAGTTATATAAGCAAATAATAAAAAGAAAAAAAAGATGAGTTCATGCAAACAAGGAGAGAAGAGTTAATATATTTAAGCAATAATAATCCAAATATTTTCTCGCAGGAACTGCAACCAAGGAAGAAGCAAATTGAAAATAATATTACAGCCAATCAATGGTTTGATTATCCAAGGCAACTCTATGAGAAATAATTTGAGGCGGAGTCCCCCCTTAGGATCAACACAAATTCAAAACTATTCACATTACAGGAGGTGGAGAATGGAATTAAGAAACTGAAAACAGGAAAGGAAAAGGACTTGGTTGAACTTCAAGTAGAGTATCTAAAATGGGGAATGAATGCTCTTGCACCGCACATCATGAAAATATTCAACAACATCATTTAGCAAGGATTCCCAAGAGACTAGACAACTAGCCTAGAAATACCCCTTTTTAAAAGTGGAGACATTAATAATCCATCCAACTATAGAACAATTATGATCAATCCTTTGTTTGCAAAGCTTTTCCACAGCATGGTAGAAGACAAAATTAGCAAGTGGGCAAAAGTAAAAGAAAAGAGGGCAAGAGGACAAGCGGGTTTTAGGCCGAAACATTCTATAGTGGATCATGGCATCATGTTGAGACACATTGTTGAAAAGGTTTGGGAGGACAAAGAAAAAGTATTTTGCTGCTTTGTTGACTTCAAAAAAGCATTTGACACAATCCATAGGGATAAGTTGTGGCATAGAATGGAAGAACTTGAAATTCTTGTGCATTATAGAGCCGTTGTCCATAGATTTTATGAAGAAGTGAAAGTCAAAATTAGAACCTCAGTAGGTATTTCAAAAAGCTTTAGAAATGACATTGGAGTCAAGCAAGGTTGTACTCTATGCCCCTCTTTTTGGTCTATATATTGGTAAATTGGAAGAGTGGCTAAATCTACAAGGTGGAGATGGTGTTCGGTTAGGGGAGTTTGTAATAAAGCTTCTTTTATATGCTGATGATATTGTATTGATTTCTAAATCGACCCATGGATTGCAAATGCACTTATATGCCCTTGAGCATTTTTGTAGAGCAGTGGGGATGCAAGTCAATACTAGCAAGACCAAAATAATGATTTTTTCTAATAAAAGGAAGCATAGCCAACATACTTTCTTTTTTGAAGACAACATTCTTGAAGAAGTAAAGGAGTACAAGTACCTTGGGATTGATTTCAACAACAAACTCAATTGGGAGGACTGCAAAAAGAAGAGAATTTTAGGTGGGTGGAAAGCATTATATGCTCTTCAAAACAGATGTAGAGAGGCACAATTATGGGATTGGAAAATGATTAAAGTGCTTTTTGGACTCCTAGTTTGTCTAGTGATGCCATATGGGTGTGAATTGTGGGCTAGCAACACTCCTGTCTCAAAATGGAAACAAATTGAGAAAATCCAAAAATGCTTGATCATGAGTAAGTTCAAAAACAAAGTTCGGTAACTTATGAGATAATGTTGAGTGAAACAGGAGCAACTTCCATTGAAGCAATTGCTATGGTGCAGCTCATAAGATACCTAAAAAAAATTGAACAAATGAGAGTAGGTAGATGACCTAATGTTATCTTTAATGAAGGCATCAATGTGAAAAAAAGAAAACATGGATGAAACAAAACTACACATGGATGCAAAAATGGGATATCTACCTCAATGTTTGTCCCACAAATAGCAAGGAGCTAAATGATTTTGTTATGGAGAAGTTTAGTAAAAAGGTATGGGGAAAAGAGTTGGGTAGAAAGAAGAAATATTACATTGAGGAATTCAACCCTACGTGTGATTTACAACAAAAAGAGTTCATTGGAGCTAGCATTTCGTGGAGGGCAAAGGTTCTTATTGCTCAATTAAGGACCTACTCACATCAACTTCGGTGTGAAACAGGACCGTGGAAAAGGCCTAAAGAAGCTTGGGAAGAAAAGGTGTGCACAAGGTTAAAGGGTGTGCACAAGGTTCTTATTGCTCAATTAAGGACCAACTCACATCAACTTTGGTGTGAAACAGGACGGTGGAAAAGCCCTAAAGAAGCTTGGGAAGAAAAAGTGTGCACATTCTGCACGTCTAGGGCTGTGGAATCGGAAAAACATTTCATTTTAGAATGTGATACATTCAAAGACATCAGATAAAGTTATGAGAACATATTAGCATCAGTTTCTTGGCATTGTCCTTTTAGGAAAGAGATTGTTGGAAGGTTGGGTCAACTCATCATCAATTTGAATCTAAAAAACACTGAATTACAAAAAGTGAAAAACAAGGAACTAATGGTCTCATAGACTATTTTTAAGTCTAGTAGACTTTAAAATATCATTTCATTTCATTTCAATATTAAAATTTTAAATCCTCATGCTTTATAAATTATTGAAACGCCAGTATTTCAGATCTGTAAAATGTTTAGCTGAATCTTCCATTTAAAAACGTAATCCATAGATGTTGAAATATTTGAGAACCACCTCCCCGTAATAGCCATCGACCATGAAAGGGGTATGATTTAAAACAGCGGGGTTTATTCAGATTTTGTTTACGGTACATTTTTCAAAAACCATTGACATGCAAGGCAATGACAATGGAGGCCGTGGATATGAAGATGAAATAAAATTTAAACTATAGATAAAAGGACTTCATAAAGCACTAGAATTTGAAGGAGTTTGTCACCGTTCCATTTCGAAATGAGGGCATATATATAACATTTTCGGACAATCAGCGGTATTTTCTGTATTCTGTATTGGCTTGGACGGGCTTCTTCTTGTTATTTGTTTGCTTTAAAGCATCACCATTTTAACAGTCCTTTTTATTTATAGCTTCTTCTTTTGTTTGATTAGTGTTCGTTGATTTTTTTGTTTGGATTGGTAGTGGAATTTTTTTGGGAAAGTATATTTTGGTGGGTTTTGTTTCATTGTTTCTAATTTTGTAGATTTCACTTGTAACATTTCTTACTACTTAATTAGTTGTATATTTCATTATATTAGTCAAGCATGGCTCAACTTTACAACTATGACTATGTGTAAAGAGGGAGAGTAGGGGATTGAATTAATGTTCGAAAATGTTTTGTGAGGTCACACTTTTGTTTGGATTTTTGGTTGGAATTTGGAAAAAATTTATGAAGAAATTTGATTGTGGGAATGTTTAAATATTTTTTTTTGGAAATGGATTCAATGTCATAAAAAAAATTGGGACATCCAAAATCTTGAAACTTAACAAGTGTAAACTTGATTTTCAAAAAATTCCACTCAATTTTTCTCGGAATCCTACCAGAATTTATGTTATTTTCCTAACAAAATTGAATTTCTATTATTCTTGGGAAATTGTATTTTGTTTAAACTAGACCTTACTAAAATGTGCTAAAAATATTGAAGAAGCAAAAAAAATCCACAATTAAATAAAACAAATAAAATAATAAAACATAATATGGATTAAAAAAAATAAAAAGTAATAAAATAATAAATAAATATTTTAATTAGATTTGTTGCGTTGTACTTTTAGTTTTATTAATGAAAATTTCACATATTTTTAATAAAAAATTTATATTATATTATTAGATTAAAATATTAAAATAAATAATTTTCATATTTTTAATAAATAGAAACTTTATATTTAAAATAAATTAATAGAATCTACTAATTATAAAAAATAAAAATTTTACTTTATAAAATAAAATGTAAAAAAATAATTTAATATGTATATTTAAATTTAAATTATAACATAAAAAATTACTAATTTATAAATAATTTCCCATAAATTATATAATAAATTTAATATTACATCTATTAATCATATAAAATAAATTAAAAAAATTATAAATCATTTAAAAAAAATATAAAGCCTATACATATATCTACTAACAAATCTATTATCGATATTTAAATTTTGAATATTTTAATAAAATTAAAAATCAAGAATATTCGTTTTGTAAAAAAAACAACAAAACACACTAAAATTTTTATAAGAAAAATTACATTTAAAATTTAGATGCTTCTAAACCTTAAATAAATTTAAAAATAAATATTTTACTCATTTTTAACCTAAAATAAAAGCAAAACAATATAACCATGGCTAACCAATTCAATTCTTCATCAGCCTCCCTCAAAATATAACCAAACCCATACAAACCAATATAACCATGCTTCATTATTCTCGTCAAAAACCAACCACGCGGCCTTCTTGATCACTAAGGGTCAGAAAACGCGGTATTTGAAGAATTGAACACGTATTCTGTTAAAAAAAAAAAAATTTTATAGTTAATATTAAAATTTAAAGGGGATATCTCTGTAAAATAAATACTATAGATGAATTTATTTCCAGTTAAGAACATAAACCATGGGTTACCAGAAGAAAACATGATTTATCACCGCTCGGATTAGTTTGAATTTGTATGCGGATCATATTTTTCAAAAAAATCCTTGAGATGCAAGGCCATGGCGGTGGATATGAAGATAAATTAAAATTTAAAATATACATAAAAGCGGACGTGAGAATGCACTACAATTTGGAGAAAGTCTGTGACCGTTTGAAATGAGGCGGATATATTGCACTCCAGCATAATAGTTTAATCTCATCTCTTCTGTTTTCCGAATTAGGTTAAGCTTCTCTCTTCTGTTTTCCGAATTGCTTCTTTTCTTATTATTTTATTTTGTTCTAAGGCATGGCCATGCTTGTTTTGTTTATGGTTTCAGCAGTCCATTTTTTTTATGGAGTTTTCTTTTTTTCAGCTGGTGTTTGTTGATTTTTTTTATTTTTATTTTCCTTGTGTTTGGATCGGTTGGTTGGTGGATTTTATTAAATTTTGCTTTGAAGCGGAGCAGGAGAGATGCAGCGCATGATTTCGAGTTTCTATGAAGGAAAATCACCAGAGCAGGTATTCTTTTTTGGTTTAATTTGAGCCGATATGATATATTTATATAGATGTTCTGCCAATAAACATATACATAATGGTATGCCCTGTGTTACAGAATGGAGAATGCTATGGTAGATTATGGTTTTTTTTCGAGTTTTTATTTTTCATTTCTATTTTAAGGTATTGCAGGCAGGTTTTAGGTATTCAGATAAAGGTTATTGGGATTTCAATAAGAGAGAGTAATTTGAGGTTTTCAATATTGATATTTTTATTTTAGGGTTGAAATGAGATCTGATTTAACTAACTGTCTTCCAGGAAGAGCCGCCCTAGAAGACAGGAGGAGGCAAGAGGATTACATGTCTAAGTTTCGTTTCAGCAGGTACAGTTCACATAAAGCTTCTTCAACTTTTCCGCCCATATGTTTTTCGTACTTTCCGGATAGCCCGTAATATAATCTTAATCTTTGGTAAGCGATTTAGAGTTGATGGGTATTAGCTTTGGCAGTCTCTCTCTCTCTGGACTTATATGGAAATTTATTTTGCTTCGACAGGCTGTTCCGGTTGCGATTGGTTTGCAGTGTAAGGACGTGAAATGACATGGAGTTTTTCCAGACCATTTCGTTACATACCATCATTCTTTTTGGTACGAGAGTCGCCACGATCCAGGTACCGATATATTCTACATGATTACTCTGTCAGGCGGGGTAGTTATGAGCCGTATTAATGTTCATATTTGTGTTTTTTTTGTTTGCAATTATGTTTTATTTGCATTTGGTTTTGGTCTGTAGCGTGTCGGGGTATGGATGCTCGGTTATTGATGTTATGCAAAGAGTGTATGTTTCATGTGCCTTGTGCGTTGGCTTTAGCGTTCTTCCCATTTCCATTTTTTTGGTTTTCATTTTTCCATGGGTCATTATTTTAAAAGTATTTCTTGCTCAGTGGTTGATTAGGTTATCTTATAAAGATTAAAATCAATATCATATGATGAAAGTTCTGTATATCTTAAATGTGATCGAGTTTCGAGTTTGGGTAATTTGTCAACCTAATAAATGATTTTAATGGTAAAAAAATAATAGGATTAATATATTTTAATGTATGATAGATTAATTTCTTTTTTTGAATTTGTAAAATATATATATAAAATGAATTTGTGAAATTTAAATATAATATTAGTTGATATTATTTTATTTTTAATTTAAAAATACAATTTAAACTTATATATAATCTTTTCAATTCAGATATGTATTCTTAACATAAAATTTAAATAAAAGCCTTAAGTCTTTAATAAAGAATTTGATTTCCTTGTAATGTCCTCCTTTTTTCTTATTTGATTTCCTTGTAATGTCCTCCTTTTTTCTTTCTGGTAGATAAAGGTTTAAAACCTTAGATGACTATGTATGTAGTTCAAAGGGTGTTGTTGATGGTTTAAAATTTTAGATGGTTATGTATCTAGTTTAAAGGGTGTTGGATGGTTTTTTTTTATCCTTCATTTTTATTAAAGGGACAGCGTTTGAGGTATTTAGATAAAAAACCATTGGGATTCTAATAGGGGAGAGTAATTTGACTTAAAATGAGTTCTATATTAACCCTTCTATGTGAACATTCTTCCATTTATTTTATGAGTTACTCGCTTATTTAGGTTAAGGATATTTTTATTTTAACTTTGAAATGAGATATAATTTAACTGCCTTCCACGAAAGCCGTCCATGAAGAGAAAATGAGGCAAGAAGATTACATTTCTGAACCATCTTGGATGCAGAATTGGTGGCTTTGTGGAGTCTCCTATTAGCTACAGCCTCCACCAACCAGATTAACCAGTCATTAATTAGGGCCATACAGTAAAGCCAGGCCATTAATCCATTAATAAGGGCAGGTAAAGTATGATATAATCCCCGGTCTGCTAGGGTTATAAGCCGCTTGGGAAAAAGAACAGTTAGGAGTCCCTTCCCTATTGCAATCCCGCTGGTTTCTTAAGGTGTATTTAGCTAAGATGGATGTACCGATACATTCTACCATGTTTACTGACCAATACGGAATGGCTAGGTGTCTAGTTGTGAGCAGTAATCATGTAGTACACAGGGATAATCATAATTGTGAGCCGTAGTCATGTTGTACGCAGCGATAATCATAATTGTGAGCCGTAGTAATGTAGTGCTGAGCGATAATCCTGATTGTGAGCTGTATTTATGCGTTACTCATTAATGTTCATGTGTTTGTGTTGGCAAGTATGGGTATTAGGGCTAAAGCGTAGTTTGAGTTGTAGTCATCGCTCATCATTATCGTAGCCTTTGCTTTTTTCCTTTGATTTGTTGTAGCGTGTGAGGTTACTTTGATTTGTTGTAGCGTGTGAGGTTATTACTTACATGTACCTGGTTACAACTTTGCTTGAGCTGCCTTTTTTTTTTCATTCCTTTTTCGTTATAAGTTTTCCTAATTGAATGGTGGTTAGATTATTTTATAAAAATAAAATTTAATATAGTAAGATTATTAGATTATTTTATAAAAAAAATAGTAATACAGCTAGAGATTATATGTTTGTAATGGAGTTTTGAGTTTGGTTATGTTTTTTAATATAGTTAATGATTTTAGTAATTATGAAAAAATAAAATTAAATTTTAAATTGAATAATTATATATATATATAATATATTTATATTATTTATTTATTGTTTATGTTTAGAATTTAATTTTAACATAATTTAAAGCTTTTTTTCCTATGAAAATGGATCTTTAACCAAAATGCTAAACTAAGGTGTTTACTAAAGAATTTTGTTTCTTTGTAGATATGGATTCTTAACCAAAACAATAAATCAAGGTTTAATAAGATCCCATGTCAACAAGACCAAGTGAGAATATAATTCCTAACCCTTTAGGTATGGTATGGAAGGATCATTTTGGTCTCCTTTTTAACCCCTTAGCAAGCTTGAGATCAATCATGGTAAGATCAATTAAAAAAAACTAAACCAAAAATTCAGTTTCAAATGATTAACCTTCTTGAATCTTGATAATAAAGTCACTAAATAATCACAATAAACTTTACAAATGACAAGGTAAACAATACATTAAAGATGTGACATAGATATCAAGTTATGGTTAATAAACCAAGGTTTAATAAGATCCCATTTCAACAAGACCAAGTGAGAATATAATTTGTAACCCTTTAGGTATGGTTTCAAAGGATCATTTTGGTCTCCTTTTTAACCCCCTGGCAAGATTGAGATTGATCATGGTAAGATCAATTAAAAAAACAAAACCAAAAATTTAGTTTCAAAAGATTAACCTTCTTGAATCTTGATAATAAAGTCACTAAATAATCACAATAAACTTTACAAATGACAAGGTAAACAATACATTAAAGATGTGACATAGATATCAAGTTATGGTTGAATTGGAGTCTAGTGTGGTTACCCTTGAATTCACCTTTTTCTTCTTATTTTTTTTTATCTTCAAAAGTTTGAGATGAACAATAGCTAATTACAAAATCTTACCCTTGAATTTACCTTTTTCTTTTTTTATTTTTTTCTTCAAATGTTTGAGATGAACAATAGCTAATTACAAAATCAAATTTTAAGATGTCATATCCATTATTGCCATTTGAGCCATTTAGCTAGATGTGTTTTGGTATTATATATAGTTGTCATTACTTCATAGTGAAAAAAGATAAAATATTTGCTTGAAGAGGTTATCTTGGCTTTGGTCAATTACCTAAAATAGTAGGTAATTATGGTAGATATTTATGATAGTTATAATTAGCTATAAATGGATTTAATATATTAATATTGTATACAATTTTCCATGGGGAATATAAATTCAATGTACCAATATGTATTTGATTTTTCATAGAGAATATAGATTCCATGTGTCAATATCATATGTGATTTTCCATGAGAATATATATTCTTTTTAATTACAATTAGTTTCATACTTATATCCATTTAATTTTATTTATTCACTATAGATCTTTTAAGGCTTTATATTTCGAGTATTTTGTGAATATGTTGGTTTCAAATATATATTAGTTAATAACTCTTTAATTTAATATCTCTTTGTACTTGAACTGTAGAAAGCAATTCAAATATATCTCATAACCTTTCTCATGGATATCAATGTTTAACCAAAATACTTGGGTCTAGAAAGGTATCCCCTTTCCTTGTGAATATAGGTCCTTAACCAAGATACCAACCTATAAGGTGTCTCATTGGCTACTCGTGTTGATAACATTGATGAGAAATGAAATTCATAACTTTTTGCTCATGGTTGTGAAGGATAATTCTAGTGTCTTCATTTTTTTTTTCCTTAGGCAAGGTTAGGATTAAATTCAAATGGCACAATAGATAATACATTGAAGTGTGACATAGCTATCAAGTTATGGTTAGCTTGGAGTTTTATTGAGTTTAGGATTATGAATTTAGATTGATCACAATTGATACCATATTCTAATTGTAGGATGTTGCTAAGAAATAGAATTGCGCACTAAATATTTAGTATAGTTTATGGTTATTAATGTCAATTGTGTTTAGTTTAGGTGGTTAAGAGGAGAAGTTGTTACCCTCCCCACCGAGGACCAAGTCTTGATTTAACAGGTTTGATCCTTGTCAGACTATTAGGTTTGGAAAGGTACTAACATTCCCAATCTTGCTCAAGTGCTTGAGGTTAGCCCTAAGGGTTAGCTCAAGCAATTGTGAGCTAGATGTGAAATCTCTCCCTTGAAGTTAGAGAGGTAAGGGGTTCAAATCTCTTGATCCCCAATGGATCAAGTTGCTTAGAAATTAGGCATTGACGATTTACCTTACTTAGCACCCATCAACAAAAGTGAAGTTTCCTAGGGTTTTGCATGCTTTATTATAGAGAAAAAAATGTTATGGTTACTAATACTAACCATAACTTAACAAGTTGAATTGTGAATTAGCACATTAATGAAGTTTAACAATGATACATAAAAGTAATTTCCTTAATGAGCTATTTAATTTTTATAAAATATATATAGCCATACTTAAATGTTAGCCTAACACCATGGTTTCTTAAATGTTATAAAGTTACGAGACAATGAAGTATAACGGATTTCATTTATAACAATTCCAGACAATTTTTTAAAAGTTATAATCATAGATAGCCATATACTATAGAGTAAGATTATGTTCATAATCATATATTCTTGTAGGTTAAAGTAAGGTCAGATGGATGCATAGGCATAAAGAAAGAATGACATGATATAAAACATCACATAAATAGATGTTACTATCATAGGTTTGTTTTGTTAAACTTTGACAAGTCCATTTAGTATGGTATATAAACTAGATGATGTCTAATGATGGCACAAGTGTCACATGTCTAAATTTGAAGTTTGTAAAAGCCTAATTCTGATGAAAGGTTGCAAAACCTTTGAGTAATAGAGAAATTGATCGATGTGAAATCCACTTGTTTCCATCATAAGAGAAGAACACCCCTAATGATTCTCTACAATCTAGTTGTTTTATATTTTTTCTCTTCACAAGTTCTTGTGATTTCATCGGAAAAAGAATTGACTAACAACAATTGATTAAGTTGTTTAAGTGTCCTAGATAGATTTATACTAAGTCCTATGGTTCAATCAAAATTTTACGTTTTTCATATTGATTATTGAATTTTAATTTCTCACAAATATTTATCAACGAGTATAAAGACAAGTCTTAGGATTTGAGAGTGTTGCTTTTTTGTTAAAGTCATTCTTTGGTTAAACATATGACACTATGTAATTACATTGTTGTTGAGACAATGATGGTTTAAAGGTTTATTTTGATATTAAATTCAAGTGTTAAGCTAGGAAAGAAAACGGGTGTGATGAAAAGCTTAGCAATGTTGTGCCAAGTGGGGCTATATTGCACTTGGGGCATAAGGTGGGAATAACAACCAAGCAAGGATATCAATGACGTGATTGGGAATTATGCATTGGAAGTTTGGGCAAAGCCATGGTTGGAGACAACAAATTTGTACAACTATGATGGTATTTCAATATGAAAACATCAACAAGGAGGGAAGTAATGACAATTTTTTGTTGGGTTGTGTTATATTCTTTCCACATAGTTAACAGGGGGTTTGAGGGGTACCTGTCAATGTTTTAAAACTCCGACTCCGACTCCGACTCCGACTCGGCCGAGGGTCGACTCCGACTCCGACTCCGACTCGGTATTGACTCGGCCAGTTCGATTTCAATGACTCGGTCGTTGTAAAATATACATTAAATATTTATTTTTTATAAAAACACATAATTTTAAAGATTTTCGTTCATGTTTTCAAACACACAGCATTAGAATATAGATAGAAGACAACATATGATCAAACTAGGCTCATGAATATATCCATTATATCAAAATGGCACCCAGTGCATTGTCCAATACATACACAATGATGGTATAGAGATAAAAAAAAAAACACATAACTAAGGAGGCTATAAATGGCCTCTACAACAAAAGTCTGTGACCAGTACTACTGGCTACTGCTAGAGTTGCCAACATTATCCGGCTCAGTGTTACTTGGGAGCAGGAGCGAAAGTGGGGAGCGAGAGCGACATTTTCAGAAGCTCTTGGTTTGGGAGCAAATCCCAGAGGAGTTCGACAACCAATGTCACTAACATCAAGGTACATAGAGGGATTGGTGCTCTTGATTGAATACGAGTTCCATACCCTAATACATGACAAAATTCAATGGAAACATTGCAATCCTCCAATCCTGAAATCCTGAAAAATTGACAAGTCTGCTGGATTTTGAATGAAATCTAAAATTCTACTTTCTCCATATGAAATCCAATGAGGCCGAAACCACTCTCAAACATCC
>APFE030713716.1:0-13827 GCA_000404065.3 Pinus taeda
GGTATTATTTTATACTTTTTCGGGCTTAGGAGACACAAATTTATGAAAAAGTCCAATCTGGAGTCTTCCTAAGTTTTTTAGACTCTCTAAAATTGAAAAACGCCGAGTTTCTCCTATACTGGACTCGTTAAAATTTCACAGTAAAGGACCTGTTCTATTACAAACAGGAACGGACCACTCCTTCTTAAGGTTCGAATCAAAAACTAAGTTGGACTCATCCGAAGGATGAGCTTACAAACAAGCATATGTTATCCTCCTCAAGCTTGTAAAAAATAAAGAGGTACTTGCCAGAAATGGTGGGGGAAAAATGAAAAGAATGAGCCTATTTGATATCCTTTTGTCTCAAGAAAAACCTTACTACCACTCTTGAACACGACACTTATTCATTCACCTGGGTTGGGAAATCCTTTACCTCACAGTTGACCAAGATCATTTGACATCTTTTAGCCGGGTTATGGGAGTCGACTTTGAGTCATTTATCACCAAACCATCTGTTGTGTCGTTATGTGTTCAAGAGGTCTGTAAACAAAACATTCAACCGCAAAATACCTATCATTCATCATGTCATCATTGAGTCAGTCCTTGCAGCAACATTTCTTCAACTTGAACTATGGTTTCGTGTTGTGGGCTTGCCTGCAACGAGTCGCTTTCTATCGACATCAGCACATTATCTAGAGAGTTGACTTAGAAAATCGTCAGTACCTTGGAGTCTACATGCATCAATGGCAGGTTTCTCGCCTTCGACGTCAGTTTTCATCATTGACTTGCGATCGAAGGATTCCATGAAATGTTCGACATCGACTCATTCATTCAAATCTCATGGATTGTGCTGGGTACTTTGAGAACCATTGACATTACTGGTGGTCTCTCTCACGCTTGTTAACAGTTTACATCATTGACTGGTAATCAAGTGGTTTCTACCATGTTCGATATCGACTCATTTATTCACATGGCTAGAATCGTACCAATTCGGGAAGTAGAGATGAAGACCCTGGATCTAGTTTCTGCCATCCAGGCTGCGAGGAGTTTTGTATTCATTATGTTGTAGACCAATCATAAACAGATGGTTGTGCCCATACTGTGTCTACACGATTCTATAATTATGATGTATTATGAAATCATTCCTGTATCAGAGTAGTTAGTCTGTTAGTTAAAGTTTTTGATCTGAGTATGGGAATGCCTACCTCAGCAATGATATTATCTTATACATGTATTTTGTGTTGAAAATTGCAGGTTCTGACCGGGCTCTCCACGAGATAATCCTCGAAACTCGAAATGATAAAGTACTTCACCCTTCCTATATGATATAAAACCCTTATCTATTACAGGCTTCGTACTTTAGGGGGCAATCTGTTACACTGAAATTTGTCACCATGACTATCTCCAGTTAATATGGCTCCATCAATAGTCATATTATCCTCCTTGTCAAGCCTCATACCTCTGCTCTTCATGTCAAACTTCAAAAAGAGAGAAAGTCACTTAAAAACATGTTTATCTCTGGTACGCAGGTTCTCTCTACCTTGCCTGCGTGTACGCACTCCAAACACCCTGTACCTGCGTACTTGTACGCTCTGTAAACCAAAGGATGGGTGCATACCCCTGTAAAGGTCAAAAAGCGCGAGTTTCATCTTTAAAAAGTTACTTGTGGTCACTTCTAGAGCCTTCTAGAAGAGTTTTTGACGTGTATTGAGCGCCTCCAGATGGTTCATGCACCCCTATGATAGAGGAGCTTATCCCATCAAGAGAGGAGCTACCCCATCCAAAAGAGGGAGTATCCCATTGATGTTGGAACTGAATACCCTCCTCTAGAATACTATAAATACAGGCATTGGGCCAAAGGAGGGGAGGTTGAAAGCTGAACATTCTAAAGGGTAAATGCTGCTTGAATTAGGACTTCCATTGTTGACTTGTGAGGAGAGATCACTATCCTTCCTTGTTGCCATAGTGGGAGTGGGTGAGCTTGTCAAAGTAGAGGAAATCTCTTGCTGGACCCTGCGAGGAGCTTGCACAACACCAAGGCTCAAGTTGTAATGGTTCCTTTTTTGTTTACTTAATACAAATAAGTCCATTCTTCTCAATGATTTGTTGTTAATGAATTATTTCATGTACTCCTTGGTCTATGTGATGAATATGCTTTGTTTATGAAATATTCAGGTGTTATGTAATCGTTTGCCTTGTTAGTGTATGCAGGGCTTAAAGTGAAGGAGGAGCTCATCTGGATCAGCAAGGCTGGACTGCTACAACAAGCGTTGGACCTAAGGTAAGATCGAAAACACTTGATCTCTCATAGAATAATGTATGTTTAGAGAAGGATTGCTCTTGTTTGTCTTGTTTGTCACTAGAGAGTCTTAGACTCCTAGGGAGGTTAGGTTTGTCCGCAAAAATAACTCTTTCCGCATGACAAAGGTAGTTCAAATATGTATTCCATTGGTCCAATCCTCTCAAGGATCTCAAAAGGCCCGCAATATCGAGGTGCCAACTTGGCACATGACCCAATCCTCAAGGAGCTCCTCTTGGGCTTGATGCACAAGTAAGTGATCCCTAACCTTAAACTCATTGAATACTCTATGTTGATTCACATAAATCTTCTGTCTGTCCCATGATTCCTTTAAATTCCTTTTGATAACCTACATCTCCTTCTCCATCTCTACTAACATATCCAATCCAATCAACACTTTGTTCACGAGATCACTCCAGCTGACAAGAGTATTACAACTCTTCCATAGAGATCCTCAAGTAGACTCATCTTCAATGATTCATGATACCCATAGTTATATGAAAAATCCACTAGTGGAAGATACTCCTCCCACTTCCTTTGTTGATGAATGACATACATCCCCAACATATCCAAGGATCCTATTAACCCTCTCTATCTGTCCAACTGTCTGTGGGTGATAAGTTGTATTGAAAGTTAACTCTATCCCCAAGAATGCAAACAACTCCTTCCAAAACTTGGAAGTGAACTTGGCATCTTTGTCTAATATGATCTTCTTGGGAACCCAATGCAACCTCACTATCTCTCTAATGAAGATATAAGCCACTTCACTAGTTGAATTAATAGACTTCACAAAAATGAAGTGAGATCCTTTGCTCAACCTATCAACCACAATCATGATGAAGTCATGTTGCCTTGATGTCCTAGGCAACCCTGTAATGAACTCCATGGAAATGACCTCCCATTTCCATTCTGGAACTAGAATAGGTTGTAACAAACCAACTGGAAGCTTGCATTCAAATTTCACCTTATGACAGTCCAAGCACTTAGCAACAAACTCAACCACCTCTTTCTTCAAATTCGACCAATAGTAGAACTTATTGATAACTATCAAACTCTTCTAGTATCATGGGTGGACTAAATACGACTTGACATTAAACTCTCTCAAAATAACCTTCTTCAACTAATTGCTATCTGACACATAAATCCTTCTCTTGAATCTAGCTAAGCCATCTATTGTGAGGTGATACTCCTCATCCCTATCACCTTCACTCTACTACTATAATATCTACTTCAACTAATAGCACTTCTCATCATTCTGCCTTGCATGCAAGATCCTCTCTTATAAATCTGTCCCATAAGAGCTCAAAGCTAAAATATGATTCACCTACACTCTCTTAGTAAAAGAATCCGCAACCCGATTCTCCTTGCCTTTATTATACCTAATCTCAAAATCGAACTCACTAAGAGTAGCCAACCATCTAGATTTCCTTGCATTCAGATTGGGTTGGTCAAATAAGTTCCTCAGTCCATTGTGATCACTCATCAAGATGAACATTTTATCAAGGAGATAATGTCTCCACATCTTAAATGCATGAATGATGGTTGCCAACTCAAGATCATGAGTCACATAGTTTTTCTCATGTTCATTCAAATTCCTTGATTCATATAAAACCACCAGCCCTTCCTACATCAGAACTCCACCTAGTACATCCTTATATGAATTTACTCAAACCACAAACTCCTTATCAAGATCTGCAATCTTCAAAACTAGAGCATTAGTAAGTAATTTTTTCAACTGATTAAAGCTCGCTGCACACTCATTAGTCCATTCAAACTTATTCCATTTCCTCTACAAATATGTGATAGGATATCCAATCTTAAAGAAGTTCTCGATAAACCTCATGTAGTAACTTTCTAATCCCATGAATGATCTGACCTCATCCACATTCCTTGGAGTTGGCCACTCCATGATAGATTTAATATTTTATGGATCTGTTGCTATCCCTTCCTTGGAAACATGTCCCAAGTAACTTATGTTGTAATTTGAAACTTCACTTACTGAGCTTGGCATATAACTTATGCTCTCTCAACAATCTCAACACCACAGCCAGGTGCTATGCATTCTCCTCATTATCCTTTAAATACACAAATATATCATCAACAAAGACTATCAAAAAATTATCCATATAAGGGTGCAACACATTGTTCATCAAACACATGAAGGTGGTTGGAGAATTGGTAAGACCAAAAGGGACCACCGCAAAATCACAGTGCCCATATGTTGTACAAAATGTAGTCTTGTAGATGTCTTATTCTTTGATGCGCACCTGATGATATCATGATCTTAGATCAATCTTTTAAAATATTACTTCTCCCTTCCAACGATCAAATAAATCATCAATCTATGGCAATGGATACCTGTTATTGATAGTCACCTTGTTCATCTTCCTGTAATCAATGCACAATTTGAGAGTACCATCATTCTTCCTTACAAACAACACTGGAGCACCCCAAGGAGACACACCTAGCCTTATGTATCCCTTATCAAGCATCTCTTTAAGACACAGCTTCAATTCCACCAACTCAGGAGTGATCATACTGTATGGTGCCTTAGATGTTGGTTATGCTCCTGAAATCAACTCAATAGAGAAATCTACCTCCCTATGAGGCGAAAACTCTAGAATCTCTGCATGAAACACATCCTGAAACTGCTGCAAGACAAGATACTTCCTCAATACCTCATCATCCTCATCTTCCTTCCCTTTTTTAGTGGAAACATATACTGCAAACAATAAACATCCTTTCCTGTTGTTGTGCTTATCTTGCATAGCTATAACCATTCTCACTATTGTAGGCTTCTTCTTTCCCTACAAGTCTCTCTTTTCTCCATCTTCATCTAGGCACTCAATGGCCTTCTCGTAGAAATCTACCTTAGTCCTATGAATGAAAAATTATTCAATGCCTAAAAGCATGTTATATGAACCCAAAGGAAGCAAATTTAGGTGTGCTGATGTTGGCATGCCATTAAGCTCAAATGCAAAATATCTCACCCAATGGTGAACTATTCTCTTCGTACCTGTATCCAACTGCAACAACCAAGATTCTGCGTGCACTTCCTTATTCAACCAACACTAATCCACTAGGTTAGGACTATTATAGCTATAATTCGATCCAGGATCAATCAAAATAGAAACAACTTGATCACAAATCTTACCTTCCATCTCAATAATGGATTCTTGATGATATGCCTACATATTATCAAGTGATGCATGTATTCAAGGAATTCTCTAACCTACATCCCAACTACTTGTGCCTCCTAAGCACTATAGATCTGAGGCATGCCGCCCTGATGTGGTGGGAAATCCCTCTTGTGATAGTCTCCACCATAGTTCCAACACCTCAAAGGTTTTCTATTGTCACCTTTATTTGCTACTCCTTAGGATAAGACCCATGTCCTCTCTCAACTGCATTGAACTTATTATGAGGTGCCACATTTTCTTTGTCACCTGCATCATGGGATCTTCATCGCTTCTTGAGCCAGTTTCCTTTAGTCTTCTTATTACCTTTCCAGTGACGCTTGAACTCAAGATGGTGCTTTGACTGCTTATAACAATGCTTCAACTTTTTTATGGCTTCCTCCAATGACCAAGGCTCATCAAACTCAATCTAGTCTATGAATGATAATGGAAATCCATTGATGAACCTTTGGATCTTTGTTTTCTCATCCTTGATATAGGGCACATATCTCAAAAAATCTAGAATTATGGTTGTGTATTATTCATTTATCATGGAACCCATCTTGAGCTCATAGGATTCCTTAACCTTTATGTCATAATATCTCTCAGCCAGGTGCTTATTTCTTAAGAGTATTTCAAACTCATCCCAAATCAACTCCTCTTCTGTGATGCCTCTTACATGCTTAACATCTTCCTACCAGGTATCTACTTTTCCCATAAGATTGAAGGTATCTATATTGGCTTTCATGTTCTCTGAGTAATCATGAAGTTTTAAGAATTTCCTCATTCCAAGCAGCTATGCCTCTACATATTATGACTTATTCAAATAACCATCAAAAGTAGGAGGCTTGGATTTCTTGAACTCCTATGGAAAGTACCTCTTCTCACTCCTCCTATAAGGATGCTGGCAGTGATGGTGGTGATGTATCCTAGAATCAGAACTAGAATAAAATACATGAGTACTATCCCTCCTCTTAGGTGTATCCAAGCATCTTCCACCCTTTACTATATCATATCTGTCCATCTTATACCTTTTTCGAGAACTACTTCTATCCATACCATTAGTCTTTTCTTCCTGTCTATCCCCATGATTGATTCCCAACTATCCCTGCTTCTTTAAATATGAAAGGTTGTGGAGGATGACTACATTAACCTCTACTTGCTTTTCTTGAGCTCTAGCAAGCCTTTCCTATGCCTCAATCAACTGCTCATTATCTACCTTCAAAATTCTCAATGTATCTACCAAACCAAGAGAATATCCCTCTCCATGTTGCTCAATTGATGTCTCCCATCCTACCAATGTCTCTTCCAACCTCTACAAAGGTCATATGAATTGTACTCAATTATTCTGCTCTTCATCTCTTGGCCTTCTACTTCCTACAATATGTCATTGTTAGGTTAATAAAAACATAATCAAAATCATACCTCAACGTATCTCAAGGGAGGCTATTTCAACTGCACAGGCCAATCCAGATTAGCACGATACAACATCACAAGCATACAAACTCATACATGGATATCATAACCATAACACTAAATAGCTAACATACATGCATGTAAAACATATAAACAACTGACATGCATGCATAACAATTTGCATTTACCCCTAGGTCCAATGCTGCAACCTTGTTTTGATACCATGATGTAACACCCCACCAAAAATTTACCCACTTGTACAAGCTCACTAGGGTAAACATGAGTTGAGAGTTACTATTCATGACCCAACAACCAAGTTCTAGTTATGGAAGTGGGGCATACTACCTTAAATCTTTATTGCAACCTCCATGAACACCTAATCACACTAATGTCAGAAAACATCCAGTTATCTTCCTTTCCTTGACTGGAACTATCTTTTTGACTCACTTCACAACCCAATCACAGGCATGCCAAGCTGTCCATACAACCATAAGGCTCCATCCATACACACATGCCATCCTCCATGTGGTTACAACAAAAAATACTTAGTTCTGTGCCTACGACCACGGATTCGGTGCCTGAATTTCAGGGCTATCCTATAGGCCACTGCCCAAAATTTTGCAAAATCAAGTCTAAGATAATGACAAGTATGCATAACCTATACTTATGCTTATATCTTGCCCAAACATGGCAGTCACATGATAAACATTTAGAAAAACATATGGTAAACATGGTAGCTACATGTCATGAATGCATATATGTACATTATTTCCTTAGTTTCATCAGATAATCATCAAGAAGGCTCACTGTCCTTTCAAATTTTCTGCAACAATACTAGTTAGCTTATGCATTCATATAACCATTCAATAACTTATCGAATTATGAACCAGATCCATAACAAGAGCACATCATTTAACCATTCCTAAAAATAGAATTCAACTAGAATGAAACCATGACAAACCAATCAAAAAATCAACACAATAATCAATACATGTGCTCATTGATCTCAATAAGAAATAACACATAATAACATATGCATAAATCCAACCAAGTTAGGGACTTCCACATACCACCCAACCATAAATTGAGCTGAACTAAATCTCTCTTTCAACCAATCACACTCATGTCATATTCCAAGCATGAATGTGTGATCACATGGGATAAACCAAAATATAACTAACTGGGGATTCCAGAGGTTAAACCACCTCAACCCTCCACCACATTGATTTCACCTAAACCAGTCCAGAAACCACCAAAACCAAAACCAACTTGGATGCCTCCAACTTCTTCACTGTGCCTAGAGGAATTTTCTTCTCTCCACCCATCCATCAAGAGTTCCAGGAGAATTCCCATCTCCACCCTCGACCCTTGGGAATTTCCCTGAGACAACCTCACCAAAATCTAAAATCTACCGGCTATCCAAAGCTTAACCAAAACAGGGAACCCACTACATCATGGTTATCCAGGAAATGTTGAGGCAAGGCTAGAACCACTGTTGATCCAGGAAATACCATTTGAATGACAATAAAGTAACCAAATAATCAAATTCACGCGCCATGCATTCAAATCTCAACAAGGAAACCACACATGCAACCTATTCCCTGCAATGCTCTCCTGTTGTAGCTACCTTTCCAACCTTATTCTCCATTGCCCCAACTTCCTTTGCTTGCTTTCTTTTATCCAAGTGCTCTCTCTATCCAAGTCCAAGTTATAATGCCTCAATGTCCAAGTGAATGCTATAATGATCCAAGAGTAACCAAGAAGTGATCAAGAGTAACTAAGAGTGACTAAAAGAGGCATATAATGTTCTCCCTCTCCTTTTGTTTTTTTTCCTTCAATTTTCTTATTTTTCACTTGCATCATATTCTTGTCTCTTCATATTCATTTTCTCATATTTTCCTTCATTTCTTTGATTAATTGTCATTTATTGTTTTTTACCAATGCCAATTTCCATAGCCAATAATAAATCATAAGTGATTTCCAATGTAATGATTTCCCCTCCATTCAACTTGTAATACATGTCCCATGACCTTGGTCTTATTTTATTTACATAGAAACTTAACCCAAGGCTATTACAAGTATATACCATGTCAGAGTCATGAGTGAAATCTTGGGGTGATGATGTTAGAACTTACAACTTGACAGCTGGAGGCAAAGGAAAAATATTAGTAAGCTCAATTCCAAGCTAGTCAGCGCAAGTCAGAGGATTGGCCTCCAATGTTTGATGGTGTAAGTTTTGGTTCAAACTTCATTCGATACACCAAGTGAATCCTCAATAAGAGAGGGTCAAGTAATGAACCCTTGTTTTACATATCTCAAGGTAGCATTCCCATAGAAAGTAGCATGTGTCATAACTAAATGAGCCAAGGACAACTTGAAACACTAACTTTAACCATCCTACGAGGTGGTAGTAAAATGTACATTCAACACAAAAAAGGAACATCAAAACTCTATTCATCAACTCATGTAAGCATCCATGTATTTGAAACAACATTGGCGACAAGTAATTTAGGGTTTAAAATAACCATCTCCACTCTCCTCATAGTTTTTCTTCTCTCATAGTGTAAATACTTCGTATCATAATGCAAACAATCATGCAGAAATAAATTGGGTTATGTAATACTTATTTGACACAAGAGAGTTGTGAGGAATTTCAAGAGTCATGAGGGTAGGCGAAAGGTCAAGGTAGGTGAACAACCACCTCATTTCTATAAATATACCCTCATGTATCATTTGAATGGGGACTTTAACACTTGAGCTAGGCTAGCTTTAGATAGTTGTTTTTATGTTTAAGAAGCTAGAGGCACTCAACTCTTGGCATCTAGTAGGGTGAGTTGTGGCGAGGCTAGGGTTTTGCTTTAGAAGATGGTATGAAAAACCTATGTTCAACTGCTGGGATTTGATGGTTTGTGTTGTAGCGCCTATAACCAACTTCCAAAAATTTTCCTATGCTTCGATTTTGGAGCCTTCCTTCTAAACCAAAACAACTCATCTTGTAGTAATCTAGGTATCCATGGTTCGATTGGGACTTATCCCTTTCATATTGCCTTGTGTTTTCTCATTTAGTTGATCTTATAACCCACAAGCCGATATCCTTACTTGGTTACTTAACCGTTCTAGGCTTGCCTCAAAGAATTGCGTAATTATTGAGGACAACTAGCCTTGTCGTTGAGGATTGTGCAGTCCTGACTGCCAATGAGCCTTGAGTTTAGGAAATGCCTAGTCATGGAGGGGCAGCCCGGCACTAAGCCCAAGAACTGCGAAGACCTCACTATGCTTAGAAATTGTGCAGTGCATGAGCTGAAGAGTTGCCCAATCCTTCCTAGAACTATGCAATATTTTCAAGCAATGCATGGTAGTTTTCATGAAAAAGAAAAAAGAAAAAAAGAAAAGAACATCCCTAAAAAATAGGGGTCTAGTTTTAGCAACCCAAAGGAGGAACTTGCGTTATTTTTAGAAACTGCCGCCAAGCATCACTTTTTCCTTGATTTTAGGCATGTGCGTCATAAATCCTAACTTGACCAAATCTATTTAATCAACACCGCTAGAGATCATTTTTACACTCGATCTTAG
Source organism: Pinus taeda (assembly GCA_000404065.3). Lineage (NCBI taxonomy): Eukaryota > Viridiplantae > Streptophyta > Pinopsida > Pinales > Pinaceae > Pinus > Pinus taeda. The sequence goes on from APFE030713716.1 coordinate 10,444, forward strand.
AGATCTATAATTCTCGAGGAGATCAAGGAGCCTTCGGTGCGATGATCATTGCTTTTTCAGGTGAGTTTTTCTTTTCTCGTCTTTTGCTACTTTTTCTGTCACTTTTTGTTGTTTAGCTTGTGAGAGTGTTGTTTCACTTGTTTCTTTGCATGATTGCTAGCATTTTAACTTGTTTTAGCTTGTAGAAGTGTTGTTTTAAGTTATAGATTTCCTTTCCCAAGTGTTGCATGAGTTTTCCTGTTTTTGCACCAACTGTCGCCATTGCAGCGATTCTCTTCACATGCTTCATTTTCCTTTAGTTTAATCAATTCCTTCTCTTGTTTCACATGTATGCATCAACACTTAGTCAGGTATGCACTCAACATCACAAAATATTTTAGATCTGCTTGTTTTTCACACTCCTCTTGGGTAGATTTGGGTCCCCTTGCCCGGATCTCACTATGGATAGCTAGCTCTACGTAATCTAGAGACTCAAGCCTCTGGTTTGGCTTCTGGAATTGCGCAGAGCCTAGCCTCGGCAAGTTCCAACTACGCACAATGCATTTCTAGGATCCAGTCTCCCAGCTTGGTTACTGAGACTGCGCAATGCACAATCTCTCCCAGGCCTTGGCCCAGACTAAACTCTGCATTGTGCAGTTCCAGTCATCAAGCTCCCACATTGACTATTGGGACTGCACAATGTGTAATTCCCATAATCAGTCAGTCACCTATGTCAGTCAAAACTTTTCATTCCATCCTGTCATGAGCCCAATTTGCTGCTTGATCTTGTCTTGAAGTTTTTTTTCTTTTCACTAACATTTGTTTTCCATGAGTGTCCTCTCTGTCCCACAGGTACAACAGTTGTTGAGCATCTCTCTAGCAGTTATAGTTAACATGGAATCCAAGAGAGCCACATCAAAGGAAACCACCGAGAGCAGTATTGGGGAAGCAATGGAGTAGATATCATTTGATCTACCAGTATATGCAAATACTCTATTGTTCATTGAGAAGGGAACAACAATGCATGGTAGCAAATCAAAGACACTTTTGTAGAGGAATTTAAGGCATACTTAGAGGACCGACATGTTTATCTTAACATCCAATGGTTAGGGTTATACAAGGTTGCATCTAGGTATCCCATCTTCCCATGTGCAGACATCATCAACTGGATTGTCTCACATATGGATGAGAAGACTATGACATTGAGCAGTTCCAGCGGTAGAGAACTTGCCACCTTCAAGGCAAAGAAATTTCAGCAGATGTATCACTTTCTCAAGCCATTAAAGCGCATGGAATAGTTTTTCTATGCCAACCATAGCGATGTGAACATGAGAGAGATTGTCAAGCGCTAGGTGAAAGAGACATCAAAATTTAGACAAATACCTAGTCATGTTTACAAGACGAAGTCCCTTAGGAAGGCTTACCAATTCTTGATCATCTTTGGTTATAGAATATATGGTCAAGAGAACACATAAACCTTTCCTGAAGGGTGGGTAGTCTTACTGGAACGGTTGATGAATGATGGGAGGCCATTCAACTGGTCGGATTTTCTCACTCATAAGTTGAAGTCCCATGTAGCTAAGGCTCAGAATCTTCCCAAGAATGAGCAAGAAAGGTTTTACACGTGATGAGGCTCATCAATAGGTATATCATAAGGGTCAAAATTCCATCCTCCATCTTTAAAAGTCTCTCTTTCTCACATTTATTTACAATTTTTGTTATATTAAGCTTAGTGAGAGGGGTGAAAGAATTGTTGTTATGTCATGTGGCCTAATATGGCTTAAATGTAGGAATTCGAGAAATTTTGAGATAATTTCAATGCAAGAGCTCAAAGTAGACAACAGGGAGATATTCTAGGAGGTTGTCCACCTCCTTAACTCCTTCAATAAGCCAAGATTACCACTTTATCTCTCATCAACTCAAAGTCATTGGAAGCCAAGAAGGACGAGGTCATTGTCAACTAAGCCAGTGCAGTTCAAGGAAGATCTAGATCCACCTTTCTCGAGTTTTTGGAGACAAACATCTCTATTTTCTAGGGAGATTTTGCTAGCTACCATTTTATACAAATAAACATGCCAAATATCTCATTAGGATTCAAAATTTGTTTTCAACTAAGAAGTTATTGAGCTCAAGAACTTGTTACTACTATTTTTGACTTGTTATGTGATGCATTTGACATTTCTACAATGATAATGAGAAGTTTCTTATTGATCCATCACTGAGTTAGTTTTAGAGGGATGAGGCTCTTGGGTTTGTGCCCAACCCTAGTAGCTTGGTTCCCTCTTGTGTTTCTTTTTAGCTTAGAATGTTTGTTAGTTTGTTGTATTTTATTAGAATATAATTCCTCAAAAATCCTATCACTGTTGCCTCTATCTCATCTCTCTCATGGGAGAATGATTAGAGGAATCTACAATCACAACCCAAAAACACTATGTTGATGATTTCTTGGAAAAAATTCTACATTAGTTATCTTTTTATATATATTTTATGTAGCTTAGAAGTTGATTCATTGCATAGATCAAAGTTTTTGGCATAAGTTAGATAGTTTCTAAATTCAACTCATCTTTTCCACCATTGGTTATGATATTTCGTGAATGATAAGAGAGCATGTGCATGTGATGTTGTAGGACTTTTGGACCCCATTTATGGCACTTTATGGGTATGAACCACCATCCATTACATCATATTTAAGAGAAAATTCTAAGGTTCAAGTAGTGGAACATCACATCGAACATCAACAACAAGTCCTCCAACTCTTAAAGAATAACCTCGTGTTTGCACAGAATAGAATGAAACAACAGGTAGATCAACATCACAGCGAAAGAAGTTTTATTGTAGGTGATTGGGTATTTCTACGGCTACAACCATATAAGCAAATGTCCCTCAAGCAAGCTAAGAAGGATAATAAATTATCACCAAAGTATTATGGTCCGTACAAGGTGTTGCAAAAGATTGGTACTATGGCATACAAATTGGAGCTTCCTACAGCTTCTCGATTGCACCCAGTTTTCCATGTTTCATGTTTTAAGAAGGTTATAGGTGACAAGCTCCTAGTTCAAACAATATTGCCAGAACTTGACGAGGAAGGAAAAATTATATTGGAACCGGAAGCAGTCACAGAAACAAGAACTCGACAGCTACAAATCGATCAATTTCAGAGTATCGTATCAAGCGGAAGAACTTATCCGCTGAAGATTCCACATGGGAGGATGAGAATTTTATGCAGAAGTATCCAGAACTACTCAAGCGTTGAGGACAACACTTTTTTGAAGGCGAGGGGCATGTTGGGTCCCTATAATACTAGTGATTACCCCATTACTATTGTAGTTATACCCCTTATAATATTGTTGTGCCCCTATTGCCCCCATATTGTTATTACTGTGCCCCATAGAATCCCTCTATTGT
>APFE030713716.1:20175-68203 GCA_000404065.3 Pinus taeda
AACCTCCTTTACATTACATAAATGAACAATTCTTTGATGATTCAAATGACAAAACCTCCTTTCTATATATAGGAGTCTAAGGAGTTACAATATAAACCAGCCGACCTAACAATAATAATATAAAGCCACAAAAATAACAATAAATGGATTCTATGGGGCACAGTAATAACAATATGGGGGCAATAGGGGCACAACAATATTAATAAGGGGTATAACTACAATAGTAATGGGGTAATCACTAGTATTATAGGGACCCAACATTCCCCTGCTCAGGAATCTAGTCCATGGCATTGTGGTGTCTAAACTCTTCATAGTTCATATAGTTTGAGATCTTCTGTATGAATACCTCTCTAGTTAAGGAGTGTTGAAAAATGTAACTAGGTTCGGTCTTCAAAAAATGTATTTGTCAAAATAATTTTTATTATTGTTACAATGACTTATTAAAGCATGGGTTGCATGCTTGGATCATTATTTTATTAGTCAAAGTCCCCATTGTAGACTCCTAAGATTAATAAAGTGTCAGTTGAGATTGTATATTTTATGAGGCCCTTCTTGGGCTTTCGAATGATGTAAAATGAATTATTTTTTATTTAAAAATGAATTATGTAACCTCCACACCAAGTTGGCCTCCAGGAAGGCAATTCGACCTCATTGGAAACCTATATATACAAGGCAGTTCGACTTCATTTGGAGCATCTCACTCTCTCACACATAGTTCGATATCTGAAGCTGGAAGCTGGGAAAAGTGTGAAGTTGAAGGAAGAGGCTAAAAGGAGTGTGAGTTTGGTCAAGGAGGAAGGGAAGAACAAAATCGATGTTTATCTCTCTCTCTCTCTCTCTCTCTCTCTCTCTCTCTCGTGTGGGCTAGTTTAGGATATCGAAGTCTCCTAGTCAAGGTCGAAGTTGTTGTTGATGTCAGACGCTGCTAAATCGAAGTTGTTGGGGTCAAAGTGTTGTTGCTGCTAGGTCGAAGAAGGAGAGGTTGGCTTGGTGTGGAGGAGGTCTTTGTCTAGGTTGAAGAGTCTCAAGAAAAACTATTGAAAGAAGATATTTTCACTAGGTTTTCCCCTAGATAGGGGTTTTTCCCTGGCAGAGTGCCTACATCTTGTGTCTTGTGTTTTTGTGATCTTCATGCACACATAATTTGGTATTTTCTTAATGAAAGATAATATAGAAAATAAGTAAAAGAAGCTATAATAATTCACAAGTAATTATCTAGAAAGAGAAATCTAACCCTAATCCTACTCGCATTGATTTCTCAATCAGTCTCTCTCTTGATGCTGACAGATTGTTTCTATGTGAGGATTCAGATGGACAATTAATTGGGATATTTCCATATCCCTTTCTTTTAGTTATTTCTCTTTTCCATTATTTCTAATGATTGATCTTCTGGGATTTTCAAACACTCTAGTTGGTAGGCTCTTATTTTGATATATATGTATGATTTGGACCATGGGCTATTGGTGTTGTTTTGTATGGTTTAAACTATAATTACATATTTTGTACCTTCTTAGTTTTTTTATCACTGAGATTATGATAGCTAGTTGTAGAACACTTATTTTGGATTACAACCAAGTTCGGGTTGGTTTTTGCCTATCTTTAGATAGATAGTTATGTCACGGGGCACAATGGTGAATGTAATTTCAATGTGGTTTGCACAGTGAATTTATGAATTTTTTTTATGGAGGGAGTGTTAAATTATGGTATGTTCTATGCTTAGAGTAGTTTACTTCTTTTCTTCTCATTAGCCACAGATTAGCAATCACATATTAAGTAAAGTGCATATAGAACATTAAACAATCAACAGAAAACAAGCCAAGACAAGAGACACAAGATGTGGCGGCTAGCCAGGGACAAACCCCAATGCGAGGAAACCCTTTGAACAAATCTTCTTTTATCTTCAATAGTTCAGCAGAGAGAAATAGTACAAAATTATAATTTTATAATTTAATATTAGCAACAGCAAACCCTAGATCAGCAAAGTCAAACTTGGTCAAACGAGTTGCAATTGACCTCTAATATGCTTAGTCAATTATAGGTCAACTAGCCCTCGAACATCCTGAAGAAACAACCCTTGAACAGCCCCAGAAACACAGTCAAATTGATGTTGACTGAAGTCAACCTGCTACCCAAAACTAGGGTAGTCAACACTGGTCAAACCTGTGGACGGATTGCCTCGATTTTTGTGCCAAAATATGTGGCCTGCCTAGGAGAGGCAACCACACCAAAACCGCACCCTTGATGAGTCAATGCTTGGTCAACGCAGGTCAAAGAGATCTTCAATAGTTATGTGTCCTCCTTTCAGCGTCCTCCTTACCCTAATGCGTCCTCCTCCTTCCCACGTGTGAGTTGCTCCTTGTATAACCCAAAGCTAAGGAGAGAGAGAGAGAAGAATGAGTGAGATGAGATGATGAGAAAATGAATCAGCCTCTCTTGTATTTATATGATTCACTGGGCATGTGTGCCACACATTTAACTGCTCGCCGACCTTGACAATTTGTCAAGTAAATACAAATAAATTCATATCTCCATAAATACTTGTCGGAATCAGATGATCTTTAGATCAATCCTACACCTCTCGACAAAAGAAAACTAGGAAAAATATTAGCTGCCGTAAATGAGGTCACCCACATGGAGTTTGGCCCTAGTTTCCAATTTTAACACTCCCTCTCAACTAGGGAGAACTCCATCTGCAATCCGTCTGACCGTCGCTACTATCCCAGCCATCAAATTCACTACCCTGCACTGGTTGGCCCTACTCTGCTCTTCTCTGCTCTGCTCAAACTATGAAGAAGAAGAAAAGATCGAGGATGTATCATACCATCCTCCACTAACCCGAAGTCAGTCTCAGAGTGTGCCATACCACTCTCACTGATCCCAGATAAATGGAGGTCATTCTAGCATAGGGAGTATGGTAGATACAACGATGTGTCAATCGATAGTACTACTAATGGTCCCTAACCCCATTTCCCTACTCATTGTTTAGATGAGAGGTACTTCCCATGAGTCCCAAACTGCATGGTAGGATGCCTCGACAAGAGAACTAATCAACATGTCCACAGGAGAATGAATCATCTTGTCCACAATCGCCACGGAGAACTAATCATCCTGGCCCACAGGAGAACTAATCATCTTGTTCCACAGTTTCCACGGAGAACTAATCATCTTGGCCCACAGGAGAACTAATCATCATGTTCCACAGTCACCACGGGGTGTCACAAGGGAAGGTTAAACCTTTCACCCTGTACATAGTGCACCACCAGGGGATGGTGAGTCGCCCTATGGTCGCATGTCACTCCAAGAAGTACCCCGCACCCCCCTGGAGCTCCTAGAGCTCAATACATCATACTCAACCCTCAAGAGGGTCTCTGAACGACAACAAGTCGTTCTCAGAAAGTCAAGAATTTGACCTTTCCCAGGGGCTTCGTCAAAATGTCGACGACATGTTCATCTTTACCGATATGTTGGAGCCTTATTGCTCCCCGTTGCACCATATCCCGAATGTAGTGGTACCTGATATCGATATGCTTGGAACGATCATGAAACACGGGATTCTCTAATAAACGAATCCTGCTCTAGTTGTCACATAGGATTACGGTGGTATCCAATGTAAATTCAAATAGCTCACTGAAGATCTTTCGCAACCAGACCGCCTCATAAGAGGCCATACTAGTAGCAATGTACTCTGCCTCGGTGGTGCTCAAAGCCACCGACTTCTGCTTCCTGCTCATCCAGGATATCGAGGCAGATCCCAAAGAGAAACAGCCCCCATAAATGCTCTTTCGGTCTACCACATTGCCTGCCCAATCAACATCGGTATATCCATGTAGTCTCACATCTCCGACAGTGTATCTCAACCCATGAGTGATTGTGCCACGAAGATATCTCAACAAATTCTTGGCACCAATCCATTGTGAGTGGTGAGGCTCAGCGATATGTTGACTCAATGTGTTGACTGCAAAACATATATCCGAACAAGAGTTCACCAAGAACATCAATGCTCCGATGAGTTGACGATACTCGGTAGCATTTCGTAAAACGAGTCCAGCAACACTACCGCTTAACTTCTTGAAGTCAAGCTCCATCGGGGTAGTCACGGGCTTGCAGTCCACCATAACGAATCTCTTCAATATCTTCACCACATATTTTCCTTGAGATAAGAAAATCTCCCCTGGCTTCTGCCAGACTTCTAGTCCTAGGAAATAGTGCATCAATCCTAAGTCCTTCATCTCAAATTCAGAAGCCAACTCCCTCTTACATTTGTGAATGAGAGGGTATGCACCTGTTAGAAAAAGGTCGTCAACGTACAACACCAGTATGAGAGGATTGTCATCTTCAACCTTAAAGTAAAGGTTAGGGTCGGCTTCACTCCTAGTGAATCCCAACTTCATCAAGTAGCTACCGATCCTCTCATACCACGCTCGGGGTGCTTGCTTCAGCCCATAGAGGACCTTCTTCAACCTGCACACATGAGATTCTCGATCATGAATCTCAAATCCTTCGGGTTGCTCCACATAGACCTCCTCTTTGATCAAACCATGCAAGAACGCAGTCTTGACATCCATCTGATGTAGGTTCCATCCTTGCGAAGCAGCAAGGGCTATGATCGAGCGGATGGTGGTATATCGAGCAACAGGTGCAAATACCTCTTCATAGTCTATACCTTCCTTCTGAGCGAAGCCACGAGCGACAAAACGAGCCTTATACCTTTCCGCACTTCCATCAATCAACTACATGCTTTATCATGTAAATCCATTTCGAAGTGACAACTGCTTTGTTTTGGGGTATGGGGACCACATCCCAGACATCGTTTTTCATGATGGACTCATATTCCTCAGTCATAGCATCCTTCCATACTTGATGCTTGACAGCTTATGCAAATGACGAAGGCTCATTTTGGATGATCGTGCTCATGATGGTCAAGTATCCCTGATACCTGGTCAGCTTCTTACTTTCCCGGAAGGTTCCCCTGGGTGCAACGTGCCCTTCAACATCATCAAGTGTCCCCCTAAGCCATGAAGGCCTCTTCCTAGAAGAGGAAGGCTCTTGCAGAGGGGGATCAATAAGATCCATAGGTTCTTCCACATCAGGCATCGTCTCATCTTCCTTTTCCTTTGGTTCCCTGGTGTCAGCTTCTTTAGATCCCCTTTGAGTAGGAAGATTGTTAACTTTGCTAAGAGCCATATCTTCGTCAAAGGTGACATCATGGCTAATCTTGATTTCCCTTTAACCAGCCACATAGATTCTATATCCCTTAGAGTTTTCACTATAGCCCACAAAGATTCCTTCCTTTCCAAATGCACCGAATTTATTCCTCTTCTCCTTCGGCACATGAAAATATATCGGACTTCCAAACATTTTAAAATGAGATACGTCAGGTTTCTTACCAGTGAACATCTCTTCGGGAGTTTTGGAACCCAATGCTTGATGAGGGCATCGGTTTTTCACACATACGGCGGTATTCACAGCTTCAGCCCATAGAAACTTCGGAAGTCTTTGATCATGGAGCATAGCACGAACAGCTTCCACAATCGGACGATTCTTCCTTTCTGCCACACCATTTTGCTCAGGAGTATATGGTGTTGTAGTCTCCCTCTTAGTGCCAACGTCTTTGCAAAAGTCATGGAACTCATTGGATTCATACTGAATCTCATTATCAATCCTTAATATCTTGATATTTTTTTTGGTTTGATTCTCAATCAAGGCTTTGAAGTGATGAAACCAAGTGAAGACTTCATCCTTCTTTTTCAAGAAGTATATCCAAGTCTTGTGAGAATAATCATCTATAAAAGTGAGGTAATATAAATATCCTCCCAAAGAGTTCACAGGCATCATAACAGATATGTCTAAGTGAACCAACTACAATATATTGTAGGTCTTGCTTTGGCTTGAGGGGAATGGTCCTCTTTTGAGCTTCCCTTCGGCACATCCAGGACATACACCTTCTTTCTCTACTTGGAACTCAAGCATCCCTGTCACCATTTGTCTTGCATTGGGTAAAGCTTTATAATGAAGGTGAGCAAACCTTTGATGCCATAGTTCGGACTGAAGTGATGTGTCACAAGACATGACACCCAGCGGACTTCCTCCGACCTGATATAATGAATCGACTTGAAACCCAAGAGTGAAAGCTTCCTTAAAATTCTTTTTCCATACACGTACCTTGCCATCAATGAAGGTTACCTTGTAGCCTTTATCGTCCATTGCCGAAACGGACACCAGGTTCTTTTTTAGATCAGGTACATATAGGACTTCTTGCAAATGAATTGTATTACCCTGATTCAATTGAAGAGTGACATTCCCTACGCCTTTCACGGGATATTTTGCGTTGTCCCCAAGAACAATTTCCAGGTTGGTCTCCTTTTCTATCAGATTGGAGAGAGCTTCTTTGTAGCCAGTGAAGTGCCTTGAGGCACCACTATCAATAAGCCAATTTCCCAGCGAGTCCAAGGGAGTAGTAGTAGAGAGGGCCACTGGTAGACAATATTCATCTTGCTTATTGTTAATAATATTAGATTCATACCTGGAGTTTCTTGCCTTCTTGAAGGGTTGTCTTCTTCCTTGATTTCTGGCATTTCTTTTACCTTTGCCATTGAACCTGACATTCCTTTGATTGCCTTGAAAGTGATTTTGGTCATCATCATGGTGTGAGTCCCTTTTATTAGGGCACTCCCTCGCATAGTGGCCCATTTTGTTGCAATTGTAACATCGACCTTTTCTTCCACCCTTTGGTCCAGCCTTTCCTTTGGATTTAGCCCCAGAATTGTTTCTTATTTTAGCATGAGAAGAAAAAGCAGAGGGATGGCCTTTAAGTGCGAGCATTTCTTGCTATTCCATCCTTGTCTCTTCTTGAATACATCTAGCCATCAATTCCTCAAATCCTGAGATAACATTATTGTTGAGAAAAGTAGTCTTGAATATATACCATTCAGGTGGCAATCCTCCAAGAGTTGTGATAGTCATTTCCCTGTCAGGAACTATTTCCCCAATAGATAGGAGATCATTCTTGATCTCGGTGATCCTTAAGAAATATGTTTGCATACTCTCATCTTTGCCCTTCTTAATTTCCTTCAGCTTATTTCTAAGGAACAGAATTTGATTTGCATCATTAACTTTAAATAAATTCACTAGTCTATCGTAGATTTCCTTGGAGGTTGTCTACTCAGAAACATAGGCCACCAGGCGCTTGTCGATAGAGTCCCAGATGATTTTCCTTGCTTTCACTCCTCCCTTGGACCAATTGCTTTTGGCAGCAACGGATGCATATGATGGAGGAGCAACAATATTGCCTCTCACATGGTCCAACACTTCTTGATCTTCTAAAGTCAGATCGAGAGACATCTTACATCCGTGATAGTCAGACTTCTCACGGAGCTTGTCTTCGGCGGAGAAGAGTGTTGATGACCCCATGAAGTTTTAGGATAGCCTTGCCAACCTTCTCTTCGGCTCTTGCTCTTGCTCTTGCTCTTGCTCTTGCTCTTGCTTGGGCTTTGTCTTCACCTCAACTCTGATACCATGTTAAATTATGGTATGTTCTATGCTCAGAGCAGTTTACTTCTTTTCTTCTTATTGGCCACGGATTAGCAATCACATATTAAGTAAAGTGCAGATAGAACATTAAACGATCAACAGAAAACAAGCCTAGACAAGAGACACAAGATGTGGCAGCTAGCTAGGGACACACCCCAATGCGGGGAAACCCTTTGATCAAATCTTATTTTATCTTCAACAGTTCAGCAGAGAGAAATAGTACAAAATCAAAATTTTGTAATTTTATATCAGCAGCAACAAACCCTAGATCAGAAAAGTCAAACTTGGTCAAACGAGTTGAAATTGACCTCCAATATGCTTGGTCAATTACCAGTCAACTAGCCCTTGAACAGCCTGAAGAAACAACCCTTGAACAGCGCCAAAACACACAGTCAAACTGATGTTGATTAAAGTCAACCTGCTGCCCAAAACTAGGGTAGTCAACATTGGTGAAACCTGTGGATGGATTGCCTCAATTTTGTGCCAAAATCTACGGCATGCCTAAGAGAGGCAGCCACACCAAAACCGCACCCTTGATGAGTCAACGCTTGCTCAACACAGGGCAAAGAGACCTTCAGCAGTTTTGCGTCCTCCTTGCCCTAATGCATCCTCCTTCCCACATGTGAGTTGCTCCTTGTATAACCCAAAGCTAAGGCGAGAGAGAGAAGAATGAGTGAGATGAGATGAGAAAATGAATCAACCTCTTGTATTTATATAATTCACTGGGCATGTGTGCCACACATTTAACTGTTGGTCGACCTTGACAATTTGTCAAGTAAATACAAATAAATTCATATCTCCATAAATACTTATCGGAATCAGATGATCTTTAGATCAATCCTAGACCTCTCGATAAGAGGAATCTAGGAAAAATATCAACTGCCATAAATGAGGTAACCCACATGGAGTTTGGCCCTAGTTGCCAATTTTAACAGGGAGAAAAGAAGAAAAATTGCAATAGAGTGGATGCTTACCCCTATGATTTCAAAAGGATGTACACCATAGCATCTATGAAAACCAATAAGGTATTAAGGTAAGGATTGAAAACCTTTTTAATGCAAAACAAAATACGAGTTCACTATGTTTTACTAGATACCATAACTGCAGTGATTAAGCTTGCAAAGTTAGCATATAATGACTTCACTATGAATAATATTTCTCAAAACAATTTTGCTCTAAAATTATCAAGATTATGTGAGAAGCCAGTCATGTAGGAAGTGTACAAGCACAGATCTGAGGCATAATAAAATCAGTGTTATCAAACCAGAATGGAAAAACCAATTGGTCTGACCAATTATGGGTCCATACTGATTCGGTTTAGGGTTTCAAAGCATAAATAGTCGTTTTTGTATTGAACCGAACAGTTCTGTCGTAGAACACATAACCGACCTTAAAATTGTTGAACCAATCAGCTCTATATAGTCATATCTAGGGAGCACTAAAAGTCAAATTTAAGAAAATAAAATAAAATAATAAAAGTGAAAGAAAAAAACCAAACAATAGTAATCAATGGTAATGCTAAATTCTTAATATAAAAGTTGATATTCTCCCTTATCTTTCCTTCTCTGCCCTTTTACTTAAAATTAAAATCTTAAAACTACCATTAATTGTTTCAGGATGTTTGAAAGTGGTTCCAACCTAATTGGACTTCATATGGAGAAATTAGAATTTTAAATACCATTCAAAATTTAGCAAACATTTAGTTTTCAGGATTTCAAAATTGGTAGGATTGTAACATTTTGACTAGATACTATTATGTGTGAAGGTATAGAACTAACATTTAATCAAGAGCACCAAGCAATCTATGGACCTTGAGGTTTGTGGAATTAATTATTGAACTCTTATGTCATGACTATACTAAAAATGTAACCTTCACTCGAGAAAAATTACTAATTAGGCATGTTAAGCCTTTTTTATTTTAGTTTAATGCTTAGAAGTTGATATTGATGATGAGTATTCCAATATAGGCACTAATTTGATGATATGTAGTTATTTTTTGTAACATGATTTTTTTGGGACTCCGCAAGCCATTTAGAACCTATTTGTTTATGTGTTTTGGTTCACAGATGGATTGCACTTAGTGTTATTTTGGTTGTATGCACCCTTGCTATCTACATGAGAAACTTTGCATATTTGTGTATAATGGTTTGGATTCATATGGATGTACATAAATATTTTTCAAAAATTGGATATTTGTGGTCCAACTTTTTACTTTTTTCAAGTTCTAACCTAGTTTAGGTATTTGCGGTTGACTAGTTCAATGACTAGTACAGATCTGATAACTAGTTCAGGTATGATATTTTCAACATATACAAAGATATATAAACTTCGTGAACATTGTTCTCATCAAATATCAAGTTCTTTAGAATCTAATAATAAGATTAATAACTTTGCTCTGCATAACTAGCAGTGTTTAAAACCCAATATTAAGCTGAAATTTTTAAACCCTAATCTTTGATTAACGCAGATGGTCCTCAAAAGTTAGCACGTTATCTTACCACCAATGACAATAAACCCACTAATGTTTCATGAATTGCAACAAAATAGTTGAAATTGTGATGTGTCTCAATATTTGATGTGGGTTATATGTATAATGGAAGTGAAATATACTTTGCCAAGTGATACAGGACAACATTGTTGAAAAATAATGTAGCCATGGGCGATATTTTTCATTGCAAACATAAGGAAGAAATTATTTTTTTGGTCTCCTACAAGTCAGCTCAACTAAGCCCTACAAGTCGACTCTAAGAAGGTTTTCATGTTGGCCTACTAAGGCTAAACAACCCTCACATGATGCCTATATATATGATCTCACTCTCGTTTCAACCAACCAATCATCAAGCAATTCAATCTACAATTACAAGAAGATGACACCACATGTCCAAAGAAGAGGATAAGGTTTTTGTGATCTGTGTTGACCTTACTTTAGGATCTGAAGTTGATCAAAAATTGTATTGGGCAATTTTCACTTTTGTTTGGGCTATTATTTCATGTCACCTTGAAGGTCGAAAAATTTAGAGACTTGGATACACTCGTTGGTTGTGGTTTTTGCTCCTTAACCAAAGTTTCTTGACTAATTCTTGACGTCGAACTTCTGTGATATCTCTGTGGTAACTACAACTCTATTTTCGACCTACCATAACAGTGATTACATGCCTTAACTTCATCTTTCTTAAGAAGTCTATTACAAGGATTTGGAGTTGTTCTCTCTCATTACATTGATAGATTATGACTGGTATTTCTCATTGAAGAATAGTTTGGATTTGTTGGAACATTTTGATGTAACTTTGTTGGACAAAATCTCTCTCTGATAAGGAAAAAAATTTAGGTTTTCCCCTTGTGGGTTTTGCCCTAGCTATGAGCCTAATCTTGGTGTCTCTTGCTTATTGTCTATTGTCCATTGCCTACTGTGATCTCTATTTACTACTCTTCTTGAAGAATTTTTGGTTGAAGTTTTTCATGTATAACTACTTGTTGACTAAAATACAAAGGAACAATTTGCATCAATAGAAGTAGTTATCGATTGTGAAAAACTATTCTAGTCATTGCAACACTAGAATTTCAACATGGTATAAGAGCTTTGGTGAAGCAAAAGAGCACACAGATCATCTTGAAGAACACTTTAAGAGCGTCTTGAAGAGCATTTGAAAAGTTTTTTTTTTTTTGTCCTCTATTATGACCAACAATCTAAATCGTGATTTCTTCCTTCATGAAGACTAAAAGCAAGTTTGAAGGAGCCACTAACTATAAAGCTCAAAAGGAAACAGTTGAGATCATTCTTGAAAGGAACAAAGTCTTGGGAATTGTCACTAGTAAAATCACTTAACCATCTGATCAAGCAAGAAAGGAAAAGTATCATGAAGATGATATTTTGGTAAGACGCATTTTATTGGATTTTGTTAGGGATCATTTGATTCCCTATATTGTTACGCATAACACTGCTAAGGCCATGTACGATGCTATCATTGGATTATATACCCTTAATAATGTGAATCAATCCATCAACTAAAGAGGTCAACTTCGTAATATAAAGATGACAAAGAATGACACGGTGGCTTATTTTGTCATGATATCTCAAATTAGAGACCAACTCAAAGCCATTGATGAAGAAGTATTTTATAAGGAATTGGTAGTTGTTGCTTTAGGTGGTCTCCCTAGATCTTGGGACTCATTTGCATCAATTATTAGTGCAAGAGAGAATGCTCCAAGCTTTGACAAGTTATGGCAGCATGCACTCAAGAACAGTTAAGACTCTATTCTAGAGGAGAAATTAAAGATCCGAGTATAGAAGCATTTGCAGCTCATGCTAAGGGAAACAAGAAGAAGACACCAAATTTTGGCAAATTCCAAAGAAGTGTTGGTAAAATACAAGGTCCAAGATTTTCTTCAAGGAACAACTCTACTCATAGAAGACCTCCTCCTCCCTCTCCAAGTAGAAGGGATAGAAGAGACAACAGAGATAGAAGAGACAAAAATGATCTAACAAGTGTTCAATGCTTCTGTTGTCAAACTTATGGTCATTATCAAGCTCAATGTCCTCGAAGGAATCGAAGAGATGATTATGAAAGGGATGATGATCGTAAAAGAAGAAGAAGACATCATGCATCTGCTACCGATCTAAATGAGCCATCATCAAAGAGGAGGCATAGGAGAAATGATTATGAATCTGAACACTCATTTATTTGTGCTCTTACATGATCCATTGAAAATCATGATGAAATTTGGCTTGTGGGTAGTGGTGCTTCTAGGCACATGACTGGAAACCATGATTATCTATCTAAATTACTTGAAAAGAAGTTCTCTCAAAACGTTGAGCTTGGAGACAATGGAAAATATGAATTCAAGGGCATTGGTACGTCATCTTTCCAATTGGAATACAGAGGTAATGTATCCATTAACAATATTTTATAAGTTCCTAGTTTAAAGAAGAATTTGTTGTCCATATCATCTCTTGAAGAAAAAGCATATAAGGTTGCTTTTGTTGATGGACAAGTCTTAGTATGGAAGAAAAATGCATCATTTGAATCTACTTAAGTTATTGGGGAGGTACAAATTGGAGGACTATATCATCTCCTTGGTCGTTCATTCCAAGCTCTTTTTCACAACACTACAGAACTTAGTGAGGTTTTGCTTAGAAGGTATGCTCATATGCACTACAATGCTTTGGGAATATTGAAAGGTTTTGTTAAAGGAGTACCTGAACTTAAGACAGATCATGATGGAGTATGCAAAGGATGTGCCCTTGGGAAAAATGTTAAAAGAAGATGCACTAGCAGTGATAGTAGATCCAAAGGAATATTGGATCTTATACATTATGATGTCTGTGAGACCATGCCTGATAACACTATGGTTGGATGCTTATACTATGTATCTTTAATTTATGATTATTCTCGTAAAACTTGGATCCGTCTTCTCAAGACCAAGGATTAAGTGTTTGAAAAGTTTCGTGAATTCAAAGCACAAGCTGAAATTGCTACAAGAAGAAGAATCAAGACTCTTAAGGTCCGACAATGGTGAGGAGTATCTATCAAATGAATTGATTGTTTTATGCAGGGATGTTGGAATTAAGAGAGAGTTGATAGTTCCTTACTACCCTGAACAAAATGGAACTACAGAGAGAAAGAATAGAAGTATAATGGAAGTTGTCAAAGCAATGCTTCATGATCAAGAGTTGTCGATGTTTCTTTTGTCAAGATATCTCAAATTAAAAACCAACTCAAAGCCATTGATGAAGAAGTATTTGATAAGGAATTGGTAGTTGTTGCTTTGGGTGGTCTCCCTAGATCTTGGGACTCATTTGCAGCTGGTATTAGTGCAAGATAGAATGCTCCAACCTTTGACAAGTTATGGGCAACATGCACTCAAGAAGTGTCAAGACTCCATTCCAGAGGAGAAATTGAAGATCCAAGGATAGAAACATTTGCAACTCATGCTAAGGCAAACAAGAAGAAAAAACCACATTTTGGCAAATTCCAAAGAAGTGTTGGTAAAGGACAAGGTCCAAGATCTTGTTCAAGGAAGGATTCTATCACTCATAGAAGACCTCCTCCTCCCTCTCCAAATAGAAGAGATAGAAGAGATATAAGAGACAACAAAGATAGAAAAGATAAAATGATCTAACAAATGTACAATGCTTTCGTTGTCTAGCTTATGGTCACTATCAAGCCCAATGTCCTTAAAGGACTTGAAGAGATGACTATGAAAGGGATGATGATCGTAAAAGAAAAAAAGACGATCATGCATCTGTTGTTGATCTAAATGAGCCATCATAAAAAAGGAGGCATAGGAGAAATGATTTTGAATTTGAACACTCATTTATTTGTGCTCTTACATGATCCATTCAAAATCGTGATGAAATTTCGCTTGTGGACAGTGGTGCTTCTAGATACGTGATTGGAAACCATGATTATCTATCTGAATTACTTGAAAATAAGTTCTCTCAAAAGGTCGAGCTTGGAGACAATGGAAAATATGAAGTCAAGTACATTGGTACGTCATCCTTCTAATTGGAACCCGAAGGTAGTGTATCCATTAACAATATTTTATATGTTCCTGGTTTAAAGAAGAATTTGTTGTCCATATCATCTCTTGAAGACAAAGGATATAGAGTCGCTTTTATTGATGGACAAGTCTTAGTATGGAAGAAAAATGCATCTTCTGAATCTACTAAAGTCATTGGGATACGTATTGGAGGTTTATATCATCTCCTTGGTCGTTCGTTCCAAGCTCCTTTTAACAACACTACAGAACTTAGTTAGATTTGGCAAAGAAGGTACAGTCATATGCACTATAAAGCTTTGGGAAGATTGAAAGATTTTGTTAAAGGAGTCCCTGAATTTAAGACAAATCACAATGGAGTATGCAAAGGATGTGCCCTTGGGAAAAATGTTAAAGGAAGATGCACTAATAGTGATAGTAGATCCAAAGGAATATTGAATCTTATACACTCTGATGTTTGTGGGCCCATGCCTCACAAAGCCTTGGGTGGATGCTTATACTATGCATCTTTTATTGATGATTATTCTCACAAAACATGGATATATCTTCTCAAGACCAAGGATCAAGTGTTTGAAAAGTTCCGTGAATCCAAAGCACAAGTTGAAAATGCTACAAGAAGAAGAATCAAGACTCTTAAGGTTCGACAATGGTGGGGAGTATGTATCAAATGAATTGATTGTTTTCTGCAGGGATGTTAGAATTAAGAGAGAGCTGATAGTTCCTTACTACCCTAAACAAAATGGAACTACAGAGAGAAAGAATAGAAGTATACTGGAAGTTGTCAAAGCAATGCTTCATGATCAAGAGTTGTCGATGTTTCTTTGGGGTGAAGCTACAAGAATTGTTGTATACGTTCAAAACAAATGCCCACATCGAATCTTGGATTATATGACTCCCGAAGAAGTCTTTATAGGTGAGAGACTGAAAGTTGAACATTTAAGAATCTTTGGTTGTCTAGTTTTTTGTTGTTGTCCCCAAAGAGAAAAGGACAAAGTTGAAACCATCTGAGAAGGGTACCCTTGTTGGATATAGTGAGAATTCAAAGGCCTTTAGGGTCTATATTCAAGGGCAACGATATATTGAGACTTGCAAGGATGCTATATTTGATGATGATGTTGCATTCTGGAAATCCAAGGGTTCACACTTGGATTCTGATGATGACGTACAAATTGATCCAAAGAATGTCGAACCAAAGCCCCACAAACCTATATCTTTGAATGAAGCTCCACATGAAGAAGACATTGATCATGAACCTATTGAATCTACAAAATCTCTTGTTGCTGAGACAAGAAAAGGACATGTCTGGTTAGAGAAAACATTGAAGGAGGTTGAAGGTCATGTTGTTTCTTGCGGGACTTTCAGGGAAAGCAAGAAGCCTAAAAAGTACTATGGTTATATAACCCCGATGTGCAAGATCATTGGTTCTAAACCATCCTCCTATGAAGAAGTCATTGAAGAGAAAGTATGGAAAGAAGTGATGACTAAAAAATATCAATCCATATTGAAAAATGATGTTTGGGAGATTGTGCCAAGACGTGAGGGTTGTTGAGAAATCTAGGGCATTATGATTAGGTGAGTTCTTTGATAATGATAACTGCTTGTGAATGCTTTTTACTTCGTTAGAATAGGTTCTAGATTATTATGGTGTTCTTTTTCATCAAATAAATACCAAATCATAAACAATAAGTAGACAAAAGACACATAATGTAGGTGATCAACCAGGGCCAAAACCTCTCCAACTTGAGAGGAAAACCCAAACGAATTCTTTTTCTTATAGAAACTTCAAGTGACGAATTCCAAGACCAAGACCCTTGATCTATTAACCTCTCCAAGACCAAGTCACAAGGCTTCTTAGTTTAACTTATTCTTCCTTGAGTCAATGCTGGTCAAACTGCTTGCTTCTCATTCTGTCTCGACTATCCTTCAGATTTTGGCTTCTTATCTCATACCTGCAATCCTCAACCTCTTTAAAAACCCTAGTTGCATCACGTGTGAGAGATTGACTCCTTGAATCCCTTCGCTTAGGTGAAGACAAATTTCTTCTACAATTCAGCTTGAGAACTAACTTATTTTTCTCCTTGATTCAACCTCTTGGACAACAGTGATAACTTCAGCTTCTTCTGCAGCAGGTGGCACTTCCCTTTCTTTGCACGTGTGGAGGTATTAGCCCAAAACAAACCCAGAATATGTCAGCTTGATATTCTCCTTACTTCGCTGGATGAGAGGCTTCTTTTTCTCCCTCCTTCGAACTTCTTTCTCTATTTCAGATGCTTGAGAATATGTCCTTTAAGTGAGGTCGAGAACCTCTATATATAGTGGTTTTTCCATGTAAACTAGGCCGACTTTACCTTGTGACTAGGTCGACATGCCTTTCTAGAACCATCTTCTTCTCCTTTTAATGGCCGACATGCCTTTCTATAACCATCTTCTTCTCCTTTTGAAGGTCGGCCTAGAGGAGTGCTTGTGACAAGGTCTTGGAGGGTTAATGAACAAAACAAATTCTATTTTTACAATATGTAACTTGCCCAAAATGGGTCTTCAATCATAGACATTAACTCACTAGAATTTATGACTTGATGACCAAACCTATAGCTCACAATGGGAGCTTCATCTATAAAATAAGAGTCCTTGAGCATGAAACCCATGACTCAAGCATTACAAAATAATTTCATTTTTCTTTTTTACATCAATTACATAAAATCATGATTACACGTCATTATGAAAACCGAACCTAGTTACATATTTCAACACTCCCTCTTAACTAGCGAGGTATTCATAATCCATACAAGGTACTTGGACATTCTCAATCTGAAGAATTCTCATAAGAAGAGTCGGATTGGTAACCCATCTGTATAACATCATATCATCCAGCATTGTCACATAGCAAGGCCTTGACTAACAACAGCTCTATCTCTCCACAAGATCATAGCACAATGTTAATGAGACCAATGATTTATAGACACCCTCATCATTGTCTATCTCAGAACATACCCCACCCATGTTCTCTTAGAGTATGTTCCCCGATAACTATTCTTATCTTGGATTCCCATACCTCAAAGTATATCGGTCCTCTATGACTACTCTTATCTTCGATGCCCTAACACATCCTCAAAAAGTATCACATGCCAAATGCTTACCCAATCATTCATTCTATCTTCCCAAGTGAAGACAAGAATGACGTGTCTATCTCTCCCTCTTAATTAGGGAGGATATACCTATTCAAGTGAAGGAATGTACTCATTCCAACGGAAGGAATGTACCTAAGCTCCCTCTTGACTTAGGAATTTGCTTCCAAGATTCTACCAAGTTGAAACTTGTTTCCAGGCTCCCTCTTAATTAGGGACCTACAACAACTCTTTAGGTGGAGATCATGAGACAACCAGCTGCTTGAAGAACTCCTCCTTACGATGTCATGAACATTTTATTTATTTTTTTCATTCAAGAGTCTTC
Source organism: Pinus taeda (assembly GCA_000404065.3). Taxonomy (NCBI): domain Eukaryota; kingdom Viridiplantae; phylum Streptophyta; class Pinopsida; order Pinales; family Pinaceae; genus Pinus; species Pinus taeda. The sequence goes on from APFE030713716.1 coordinate 37,654, forward strand.
ATGTTTTGGGGACTTCTTTGTAGGACAATGGTCATCCATCACTTTCATCCATGAGTTAGCCATGTCATAATCCCTTTCATTTGAAAGTAATCCATTAGTCCATATATGGACGTCCTCCATGCCATGTTCCCTTAAGGATATTTCATCCTGCTACATGGGCATCAGTTGTCGAAGACATCCACAACTCTTCCCTTGGCGGCCCTGCATAATCCCATCCAAATATTATTCAAAAGTAAGAAATGAACATTAAATAAAAAATTACCTTTGTGATGGTCTTTCATCATGACATCTTCCTGTGAGCATCAACATCCTGCATACATATTGACATATCTCCAAAAGATATATATTGTCAAGGGTCTCTTTCTTTTTCATATTTCATCAGGGTCTTCATATCTTTCATGGAGATATCATAGTCAAATCTTTATGTCCTTGGTTGTTTGATTGCCTCTTCCATAGTTGCATATTTCATTATCTCTTCCTTTCATTCTTCACACATTTCTTTTCCAAGAATTTCCAATCAGAGTTCCTCCAATTTTTGTCAACCACCTCATATTCCATATGAGGACATATTATGTTGGTTTCATCTAGTTGATGTGTGACCCGTGCCTTTCTTCATTCTTTCAAAGGAAGAGATCCTTCCTTTTTTATCATGCTCTTCGAGGTAGAGCATTTATCCATGTTACCCACAACCCTATGAAATGACTCTATTTTATCATATACAAGCATACATACCTCATTTTTCTTTTAGGTCATCTAGACTTCAACAACTTCCTTGATTGAAAGACCTTCAATTCCTTGATCTGCTTCACTTCTTTTGACATCATTCTGCCATCCCATGGATTCCCACAAGTTAGAATTCTTGATGAAACACTTGCTTCCTTTTAGTTGGTGAACCTTCCAATGAAGATTCCAATAGAGGATCTTGAGTATCCTCATTCAACAAACGTTTTCCTTTTGATTGATGTATGATGTGCTAGATGACTTTTCCCTTTTCTCATAAGTACCATTTATGCTTCAAATGAGGTTACCAAGAGCTATATCCTTCCTTAGGTGACTGTCATAGATTTCTATCTTTCATGTTTCTCTATGATTATTTCATGAGCTCTTGCTTTCAATGCTTCTATGATGTCATGATGCATCCATCATGCTTTCTTAGTGACTCATGATAGCCATATCTTACAACGGAAAAAACTTGAAAAGGACTAGGTGAGAAAGACTGTCTCAGTCATTGTAGATATCCTTTACTTCCTCTTTTCTTGGATTTCTTCCTTTCAGCTTCCTCCACTTCTTCAGTGATATGGGCTTCTTCTCTACTTCTTCTGTTAGTGTCCTTCTTGAGCTTTAAGACAATCTCTCTTGTAATGCCCATATTCTTGACATCCATAGCATTGAATCATAGCCATGTTTTTCTTCTTTTTCTGAGGACCAAACTTTCCTTTTCTCTTTGCCATAGTAGCATATGCTTGATTTTTCTCACTTAATCCTACATTAGTTTTTGCCTTCAGCCTGGTTTCTTCAATCTTGCATAGTGACCATAGATCCTCGAATGGAGTAGCTTCTTTTTTCCCATAAATGCTTGAAGTAAAGTTACCCCACTCCTCTGGTAGTGCATTCAGTACTACGGTGATCATCTCCTTGTCAGACATTATTTCTTCCAAATCTTGAAGTTGATCCCTTATTTCAGAAATCCTCATAAAATATGAGGCTATTCCTTCTTTTTTTGATATCCTTAGCTTGTAGAGTTCTTTCCTTAATGAGATATCTTCTCCTACAATGCTTACGTTAAACAACTCTACCATTTTGTCATATATTTCTTTTGAAGTTTCAAGTTTAGATACATATGGGATGAGGGGATCCTTGATGGATTCTATGAGAATTCTTTGAGCCCTTACTTCCCCTTTCATAAAATTTGCAAGTGCTTGAGCATCTTCTTTCCATGGTTTGGTGATTGAGCCTTTGACATGTTCCATGACCTCATTTTCAATGAGAATCAAATTTGTCCTCTTCTTCCATGTAAGAAATTTTGAAGCCCCAACCAATCTGTTGCTTTCCTTGCAAAAAGACATTATGACATATTCAAATGGAAACATAAATATACTTACTTGTGAAGATGCTTCTTCCTCTCACTGCCTCCTTGAATTTGATGATGATATAGATAATAGAGAACTCCTTTATGAAGATAGTTCTCTTCAAGAGTGATCCTTGACTCCATAAAGAGGGAGATCACTTTAGATCCTTTGATGGTGATGTCCTTGTTGATAATCATCAATGATAACTTCTTGATGATGTCTTGAAGCTTCTTGGATGATCTTCTTTAATGAGGCTCTTGCTTCAACCAAAAAGGGAGATTTCCTTAGAACTTTTTGAAGATGATGACAACGTCCTTGATCTTGCTTCTCTTGGATGAATAATCTTCAAGATACTTTGATTTGTAGGTCTCTTCAACTTGAGTAGGGTCTTTGTGGCCTTTTGAAAATCCCAAGACTTCTTCTAGTGTAGGCTTCTTCTTTGATCTAGGGTTTTGACACTTCTTTGTAGACCTTGACTTTGCTTTGATGTCCTTCGAGCTTTGATCCTTGAGTGCTTGTGCGTCCCTTGATGAGATGCCCTTTCCTTAATTTGTCACCTTAGCTCTCATACCATGTTGAGATATCTAAGGCATTAGGATTAGGTGATTTCTCTGATAATGATAACTACTTGTGAATGTTTTTTACTTCTTTAGATTATGTTCTTAGATTATTACAGTGTTCTTTTTCATCAAACAACTACCAAATCATAAACAATAGGTAGACAAGAGACACATAATGTAGGCAATCAGCCAAGGCCAAAACCTCTCCAACTTTAGAGGAAAACCCAAACAAATTCTTCTTCTTATAGAAACTTCAAGTAACGAATTCCAAGACCAAGACCCTTGACCTATTAACCTCTCTAAGACCAAATCATAAGGCTTCTTAGTTTAACTTCTTCTTCCTTGAGTCAAAAATGGTCAAATTGCTTACTTCTCCTTTTGTCTCAGTTATCCTTCGGATTTTGGCTTCTTATCTCAAACCTGCAATCATTGGCTCTTCAAAACCCTCATTGTAGCATGAGAGATTGACTCCTTGATTCCCTTCGCTTAGATGAAGACTCCTTTCTTCTACAATTCGGCTTGAGAACTAACTTATTTTTCTCCTTGATTCAGCGTCTTGGACAATAGTGATAACTTCAGCTTGTTCTACAACAGGTGGCACTTCCCTTTCTTCGCACGTATGGAGGTATTAGCCCAAAACAAACCCAGAATACTTTGGCTTTCTATTCTCCTTACTTCTCTAGATGAGAGGCTTCTGTTTCTCCCTTCTTCGCACTTCTTTTTCTATTTCAAATGCTTGAGAATATGTCCTTTAAGTGAGGTTGAGCACCTCTATATATAGTGGCCTAGCCATGTAAACTAGACTGACTTTACCTTGTGACTAGGTTGACATGCCTTTCTAGAACCATCTTCTTCTCCTTTTGAAGGACGACTTGGAGGAGTGCTTGTGACAAGGTCTTTGAGGGTTAATGACAAAAACAATTTCTATTTTTACAATATGTAACTTGCCCAAAATGGATCTTCAATCCTAGACATTAACTCACTAGACTTTATGACCAAACCTAATAGCTCACAATGGGAGCTTCATCTATAAAATAAAATTCCTTGAGCATGAAACCCATGACTCAAGCATTACAAAATAATTTTATTTTTCTTCTTTACATCAATTACATAAAATCATGATTACAAATGTCATTATGAAGACCGAACCTAGTTACATATTTCAACAAGAGTAAATTTGTTATGTCTTCAAAATGGATCTACAGGATAAAACATGTTGTTGATGGAAGTATTGAAAAATACAAGGCTAGATTTGTGGCTCAATTTGCTCCCATTGCCAGGGATGCATCTATTGGATCTATTATTACTCTTGCATCTATTGCAGGTTGGAAGTTCCATGAAATGGATGTCAAAACAACTTTTTTGAATGGGGTCATTGAAGAAGAAGTCTACATTGAACAACATCAACGTTTTGAGGTCCACGATAGAGAGACACGTGTTTGCAAATTGAAAAAGGTGTTTCATGGCCTAAAGCAAACCCCTCATGCATGGTACTCTCGTATTGATGGTTATCTGTTGAGTCTGGGCTTCAAGAAGAGTGATGTTGATTTGAATCTATATTTCAAGGTTGTTGATGGTGAACCCCTGATATTGTTATTGTATGTAGACGATTTGTTTCTAACAGGAGCTGAAGTATTGACTGATCAGTGCAAGAGGGAGTCGATTTCCGAATTTGAGCTGAAAGATCTTGGCCTCACACATTACTATTTGGGATTGGAAATTTGGCAAAAACCTGATGGGATCTTTGTGGGCCATGCAAGTACATCGTTTCTATTCTTCAGCTATTTGGCATGATGGTGCGCAAGTCGATGGACACTCCTATGGTGACAAACTAGAAGAAGATTTCGAACAGTGACTCAAAGTTGTTTGATCCCACTATGTATCGCAAATTGATTGGCTCATTGAACTATCTTTTGAATACCAGGCCTGATATTTGTTGCGCAGTTAATACATTGAGTAAATTCTTGGTGGAGCCTCGTCATGTACACTAGGTTGCAACAAAACACATATTAGGGTACTTGTGAGGTACCATTGAGTATGCTTCTAATGGTGAATGGAAACTATATGGTTTCACTGATGTTGATTGGGCTCGTAGCTCTAATGACCGAAAGAGCACCTACGAATATCATTTTAGCCTAAGCTCCGCTATGATTTCATGGTAGCAGAAAGCAAACCTCTATTGCTCTTAGTACAACTAAAGTTAAATACATTGTTGCAAATGTTGCTTGCTGCGAGACTATATGGTTTCAAAAATTGTTCTCTGACTTGTTTGATCAAACGTTAGAGCCAACTACTATCTATTGTGATAATCAAAGTTGTGTGAAGGTATCTGAGAACCCAGTGTTCCATGACAAATCAAAGCATATTGAAATCAAGTATCACTACATCCAGAATATTGTCCAAAGAGGAGTTGTGAGGCTCGAACATGTTCCTATTGATGAACATGTTGATGTATTAACGAAACCATTTACCCCGATGAAGTTTGGGGTGTTTTAGAGAACAACTTGGAGTTGTTAAGAATCCCTCTCTAAGTGAGAGGGAGCATTGATTACATAGCATCATGGTTAGACCATCCCCTATAGGCTATGTGTCGTGAGGCATTATCGTCTAGCAGATGGATTCCTCTCGTAGGCAGTGTGGCATGAGACATCGTCGTCTGGGAGATGTATCGATGATTCCTCTTGTAGGTTGTGTCATGAGACATTGTTGTCGGGGAGATGTATTGATGATTCCTCTTGTAGGTTGTGTGTCGTGAGACATTTTTGCCTGAGGGATGTATTGATGATTTGTCCTGTAGGCTGTGTGCCGAGAGACATTGTTGTCTAGGAGATGTATTGATGATTCCTCCTGTAGGTTGTGTGACATGAGACCTTGTGGTCCGGGAGATGTTTTGTTGGTTCCTTCCTTAGGTTGTGCGCCATGAGACCTCGTGGTCGGGGAGATGCGTTGAGATGGATGCTATGTATATTCCCTTATGATTAGTTTGAGAGAGAAACATGGATTGTGTTCTCTTCCTTAGGTTGTGGGCCATGAGAGCTACGGATTGGTCAGGAAGATTGATCTTGAGAGAGAATGAAAAATTACCTCCCTAGCTACAAGGGAATGTTGAAAAATAATGTAGCTATGGTCGGCATTTTTCATTGTAAACATAAGGAAGATATTAATTTTTTGGTATCCTACAAGTCGGCTCAACTAAGCCCTACAAGTCGGCTCCAAGAAGGTCTTCATGTCGACCTACTAGGGCTAATTAGCCCTCACATGACACCTATATATATGAGCTCATCAACTCTCATTTCAACCAATCAATCATCAAGCAATTCGATCTGCAATTACAGGAAGAAGACACCACACTTGTGAAGAAGAGGATAGGGTTTATGTGATCTGCGTTGACCTTACTTTTGGATCTGAAGTTGACCAAAATTTGTATTGGGCAGTTTTCACTTCTGTTTGGGCTATTATTTCATGTCACCTTGAAGACCGAAAAATTCAGAGACTTGGATACACTCGTTGACTTGGTTGTTGCTCCTTGACCAAAGTTTCCTGACTAATTCTCGAGGCCGAGCTTCTGTGATATCTCTGTCGTAACTACAGCTCTATTTTCGGCCTCTCATAACAGTGGTTACAGGCCTTAACTTCGGCTTTCTTAAGCAGTCTATTACAGGGAATTTGGAGCTGATCTCTCTCATTACATTGACAGATTATGACTGGTATTTCTCATTGAAGACTAGTTTGGATTTGTTGGAACATTTTGATGTAACTTTGTTGGGCAGAATCTCTCTCTCATAAAGAATTTTAGGTTTTCCCCTTGTGGGTTTTGCCCTGGCGTGAACCTAATCTTGGTGTCTCTTGTCTCTTGCTTATTGTCTATTGTTCATTGTCTACTGTGATTTCTATTTCTTGTTGAAGAATTATTGGTCGGAGTTTTTCATGTATGATTACTTGTTGACTAAAGTATAAAGAAGGAACAATTTGCACCAATAGAAGTAGTTATCAATTGTGAAAAACTATTGTAGTCATTGCAACACTAGAATTCCAACAAGCATCAGGTGAAATATACAGCATTCATAATTTCAAGATAAACTGTTAACGCTCCCCAATGAATGTTACAGGTTTTGAAGCAATGACATTAGCAACTTTCTTCCTACAGTAATTATGAGGCATCTAGCTTGAATCTACTTTTCTTTTACAAGTACTGCTGTTTTAATTCTCTGCAAAGGCGTGCCCTCCTAAAGATGTAACCTCTAAATCCCATAGACCATTTGGCCTATGAAATCTGTTATATTCTCTTCTACTCTTCTTTGGCAAGAAGACAACAAATCACAACAACGCAATCTAAACTGTGTTGAAAGATATACCAAATACTCGTGAGCTGGCTTTCCATTCTTTGTTGATGACAAGAAGGAAACATATGATTACAATATACCAAATAACCATTAGCTGACTTTCCTTCTTTGTTGCTGACAAGAAGCAGACTTTATGATTACAAAAGCTATAAAATTTCATGTAACCATTGGTATCCAAGATCACTAAATAAAGAATTACACATTTTATTGAAGGCTGGGAAGTATCCATTAGTAGTTAAGTTGCAGGCTGTGCACCATTCCATGGGTCCTCGTTTGTTTTTCCATTTATCTTTATGTATGCAATTGCTGACCAAACTCCCCTAAGAATTAAAATTGCAACAAAAACTATACTTCCAAGAGTGCACACCACCTGGGAACAAAGCGCAAGTTAGAATAGCAAATAAAGTGAACAGCCAAAAGAACTTCAATACGTATTAAAGTTTTCTTTCTTGTTTATGACAGCAATATTTTCCATTGAAGATAACAAATTTTCATAGGTACTGACTCAACAATTCTTAAATGATAAGGCCATAAGAATCTATAGCATTGGCATTATATCATTCCAAATGTAGGAATTAGAACTGCTTGATTAAGTTCTAGTGGACTCAATCTACAGAACCATTAGAAATTTCAAATAATGCATCCAATTAGACCGGAAACCTCCACATATTTAACGTATTAATGTAACACTTCAGGGAGAACAGGCAAACAAACTTCATTTTAAGAAATATTTTTTTTAATATTTAATCAAAGACATCCTTAAGCAAATTAACAATATCACTGTTCCTTTCTCCAAGGTTCTTTCCAAGATGAGGTACACACTGACTTCTAGTTATTGTAATGGTTGAAATTTATTGGGACACATTAATAAGTTTTTTGGCAATGCTAGAAGTTAGAATCACATTGAACATGATAAGCTTACTTCCTCAGATAATCCTTGCAGAGCACAGCAACTAGTTCACCCACGAACAGATAGTGCACTAGATCACATTGTACAACACATACTGAGTGTATTAAAAAGGCTAAAGGGGCGAGGAACTTAGATAAGGACAAGACCAGTTGCATAACACACATGGGCCTTAAGATAAGAGAGCTAAAACTAGCACTGAAAAAACCATGGATTTCATATATAGATACCGATTAACTTTATGCAAAGATAGAAAAGAATCTTACAAAAATTCAGAAGGTACTCCTAGACAGCTTTGCGTGGAATGTATGTAAGAAAGGAAAGACTTAAATAAAGCAATACCATGAAACAATAAAATGTCAATGGAGCAAAAGACTCCTCAAATTCTTTAATCAGCTAAATAAGATGATTAAAGTACAAGGAGTTGAACAGACGCAAATTAAGTACAAAGTGCCTTGCAAATTGATTTGAACAAGTTAAGGTTCATAGAGGATTCGTCAACACATCACAACCACACAAGAAATCGTTCATTGAATCATTAGTTCCTACAAGGTGAAAATAAAACACCAAGATATGTTTGGAAAACAAACCGACCCCTCCAAAATACCATGAAAGTACTAAGTTGCTAAATTAGGTATAATTTTAAGATATTAGATGGAATCATGGAACACATGGTTGTGCTTAGTGGATTAAGAAGTAAGTTTAATGTAACAAGAAGGCAGAGACCTGGTTTAACAACATTTACAGGCCAAGGGGAACTTAAGGGATATGTTATTGTGATTGTTCTAGTAGAAATATGACTTAATAGTTAGTTAAGTATACATGATAAGTTAGGGAAGACTGAAAACAATTGTATAGCACTGTAGTTTGAATTGTCCTCAGAAAACCTATGGCAGAAATCTAATGTCCATAACAGTGTCAGAAATAAATGATTAATACAGAATATCTTCATGTTCCACTGTTGAATTTTCATCAGGATTATACATCCCTGCCAACCTGCCTTGGTACCTATTTTGACTTTTAGCATATACAAACAAGACATGAAATGGAATGGATTTAATGTTGCATTCCACTCTACAGATACTCCAGTCTGGTCAGACCTCCCCACGTGCATTGGTCATTTCTGGAGGTGGAATGCACTCATCCCCCATAATGCTATCACCCTGCACAAGAGGATAATTTATTGGCACCTTAAGCAGAATTACAGCGAGATTGATGGTCAGGCATGCAAAGGTTCAATCCAGTCCAGCTGGTACAACTTCAGGTAGTGACTTGGGTTTCTTTTATGCATCTTCCAGTTTTAAATTTATTGGCACCCTAAGCAGAATTACAGCGAGATTGATGGTCAGGCATGGAAAGGTTCAATCCAGTCCAGCTGGTACAACTTCAGGACCCAGGTAGTGACTTGGGTTTCTTTTATGCATCTTCCAGTTTTAAATTTTTTCTTCACAATATCTCTGGCTCTTCGGTGACTAGTAAATGGGTCAGCCCCCTTTGTTGTTTCTTTTCCTCTCTCATGCAGGCCTTGCAGGTTCAATCTCTTCCTCTTATTTCTCTCCTGTCAAATGTGGTTTTGCTGTGCCCATCTCCTTGGGATTTTTATACGACTTGGGCCTTAGAGGAGTCCCAGTGTTGACTTCTCTTCTTAGGCCCGCCCTATTCTGCTTCTCCCTTGGGCTTTTCATCGATTTGTCACCATCCTCTCGCCATTTTCAGTATTCAATTGCTTCCACTCTCTTTAGGGCCGTCCTGTTCAGCTTCTCTGTTGGGCACTCTGCCTATCTGTCACCATCCTCTTGTTGATTCCAGTATAAAATTGCTCCCTAACTCAAGCCAGCTGTAGTCAAAAAGTGATTGGGATAATATGCCCCGTCAATAGGCTCGAAGCCACAGAGGCACAACCTACTACTGGGAGTAGGGTGGTGCTCGAGCCCAGCAGTGAGTGGATAGCTCAATTGCTCAATACTTAGAGCACACCTCTCAACAGATCCAAGATGAGATAGTGGAAGCAGAGAGAGATGGCTAATGAGCATCACTGTTTGACTGACTTGAAAGTGTTGGCTGCGGTGGCTGACTGTGTTCCTGACATGCGTCACTGTTGAAATTCTAGTGATGCAATGACTAGGATAGTTTTTTCACAATTGATAACTACTTCTATTGATGCAATCAGTTCTCTTTATACTTTAATCAACAAATACCAATACATGAAAACTTCGACCATTAATTCTTCAACAAGAGCAGTAAATAGAGATCACACTTGATAATGAACAGTAGGCAATAAACAAGAGACAAGGGAAACCAAGATTAGGCTCACAGCCAGGGAAAAACCCACAAGGGGAAAACCCAAAAATTCTTTCCTTATGAGAGATATTTTGTCCATCAAAAGTACATCAAAGTGTTCCAACAAACCAAATCAGTATTCAATGAGCAACATCAATCAAAAATTAACTTCAATGTCACTGTACTAAACTCCTCACCAAGGCCAAAAATTGGGCCTGAGCTTACTGTTATAGAAGGCCGAAAATATCAATGTAGTCACCACAGAAAATGCCAACAAACTGTTCAAGAAACTCGGCCCAAAATTACAGTCAAAGCCCTTGGTCAACTTCAGGTCAATGTCACATCAAAAGAGCGAAATTCCAATCAGGTTCTTTTGTAGTTTTTAGCCTAAAAAATGAACAGAACAGGTTCCAAATAGATGCCGAAATATCCCAAGTCAAGAGTAGTCAACGAGCCTTGAACAAAAGGGTCAATGCAGCTGAAGCCCTTATCTGACCTTCACACATGTGGATAAACTCTGAGATGGCAGGCCAAATTTGATGATTCGACGATGAAGAAATGGGAGCCAATGAGCTTTTATATATAGGCGTCTTATGTGGGCTAATTAGCCCTAATGGGGCCGACATGTAGGACTTCTTGGAGCCAAATTGTAGGGCTAGATGGGTCAACTTGTAGATGACGCATTAATTTCTTCTTTATGTTTTTGCAATGAAAAATGCCGACCATAGCTACACTATTTTTCAACACTCCCTCTTAGCTAGGGAGGTAATTTTTCATTCTCTCTCAAGATCAATCTTCCTTACCAATTCATAGGTCTCACGGCCCACAACCTAAGGAAGAGAACACAATCCATGTTACTCTCTCTCAAACTCAACATAAGGAAAGATACATAGCATCCATCTCAAAGCATGTCCCCGACCACAAGATCTCATGGCTCATAGCCTAAGGGAGGAACCAACAAATCATCTCCCAAACCACAAGGTCTTACGACACAACCTACAAGAGGAATCATCAATACATCTCCCGGACAACAATGTCTCACGACACATAGCCTACAGGAGGAATATGTCTCCCGAACCACTAGGTCTCATGGCACACAGCCTATAGGAGGAATCATCAATACATCTCCTGAACAACAATGTCTCACGACATAGCCTACGAGAGGAATCCATCTCCCGGACCACAATGTCTCACAGCACACATCCTACGGGAGATGGTCTAACCATAATTCTATGTAATAAGTGCTCCCTCTCACTCAAATAGGGGTTCTTAACAACTCCAAGTTGCTCTCTGAAATAGCCAAACTTCATCTGGGACAACAACTTTGTCAATACATCAGCAACCTACTCATCAGTAGGAACATATTTGAGCTTCACAGCTCCTCTCTGGGCAATATTTTGGATGTGGTGATATTAGATTTCAATATGCTTTGATCTGTAATGGAACATCAAATTCTCAAATAGCTTCACACAATTTTGATTATCACAAAAGATAGTAGTCGGTTCTAACTTCTAACATTTGATCAAATAAATCAAAGAACAATTTTCGAAACCATATAGCCTCGCAGCAAGCAGGATTAGCAGCACTGTATTCAGCTTCAGTTGTACTCAGAGAAATAGAGGTTTGTTTCCTACTAGACCATGAAACCATAGCGGAGCCCAAGCTAAAACAATATCCAGAGGTGCTATTTCTATCATTAGAGCTACCAGCCCAATCAGCATCAATGAAACCATACAACTGCCATTCACCATTAGAAGCATACATCAGGCCATACTCAATGGCACCTCACAAGTACCTCAATATGTGTTTCACTGCAACCCAATGTACACGACGAGGCTCCACCAAGAATTGACTCAATGTATTAACTGCATAACAAATATCAGGCCTGGTATTCACAAGATAGTTCAATGAGCCAATCAATTTGCGATACATAGTAGGAACAAACAACTCTGAGTCACTGTACTGGATCTTCTTCAAATTCATCACCATAGGAATGTCCATCGACTTATAGTCCATCATGCCAAATCCCTGAAGAATCGAAAAAAGGTACTTGCCTTGGCCCACAAAGATCCCATCAAGTTTTTGCCAAATTTCCAATCCCAAATAATAATGCATGAGGTCAAGATCTTTCATCTCAAATTCAGAAGCTAGCTCCCTCTTGCACTGAACAATCAATACTTTGGCTCCTGTCAGAAACAAATTGTCTACATACAATAACAATATCAGGGGTTCACCATCAACCTTGAAATATAAATTTGGATTAGTAATGCTCTTCTTGAAACCAAGACTCGACAGACAACTCTCAATGCAGGAGAACCATGCACGAGGAGCCTACTTTGGGCCATACAAGGCCTTCTTCAACTTACAAACATGTGTCTCTCTATTATGGACATCAAACCCTTGAGGTTGTTAAATATAGACTTCTTCTTCAATAACCCTATTCAAAAAAGTTGTTTTGACATCCATTTGATGAAACTTCCAACCTGCAATAGATGCAAGAGAAATAACAAATCTAATAGATGCATACCTGGCAAGGAGAGCAAAGGTGTCTTCATAATCTTCTCCCTCTTCCTGGGAGAATCCACAAGCCTCTAGCCTTGTATTTTTCCACACTTCCATCAACAACATGTTTTATCTTGTAGATCCATTTTGAAGACACAACGGATTTTCCTTTAGGTCTAGGCACGATCTCCCAAACATTGATCTTCAATATAGATTGATATTGTCCAGTCATAGCTTCTTTCCATACTTTCTCTTCAACAACTTCCTCATAGGAGGATCACTCAGACTCAATAATCTTGCACATCAACGTTGTATAACTAGAGTAATTTTTAGGCTTCTTGCTTTCCCATGAGGAGCAGCATGACCTTCAGCTTCCTTCAATGTTTTCTCTAACTAGGCAGGGCTCTTTATTCTTTCGGCAATAGGAGCTTTTGTAGATTCAACAGGTCCATGCTTAGTGTCTTATTCATGTGGAGCTTCATTCATACATACAGGTTCCTGGGGCTTTGGTTCCACATTCTTTGGAGCAATTTGTACTTCATCATCAAAATCCAAGTGTGAACCCTTGGATTTCCAGAATGCAGCATCCTCATCAAATATAACATCCCTGCAAGTCTCAATATATCTTTGCCCTAGAATATAGACACTAAAGGCCTTTGAATTATCATTGTATCCAACAAAGGTACTCTTCTTCCCGGATGGTTCCAATTTTGCCCTTTTCTCTTTGGGTACATGAATAAAAACAGGACAACCAAAGATTCTTAAATGTTCAACATTCGGAGTCTCACCTGTAAAGACTTCTTTGGGGATCTTATAATCCAAGATTGAATGTGGACATTTGTTTTGAACGTAGACAATAGTTGTTGCAGCTTCACCCCAAGGAAACATCAGCAATTCTTGATCATGAAGCATTGCGTTGACAACTTCCATTATAGTTCTATTTTTTCTCTCTGTAATTCCATTTGTTTCGGGTAGTATGGAACTAACAACTCCCTCTTAATTCCAGCATCCCTGCAGAAATCAATAAATCCATTTGATACATACTCCCCACCATTGTCGAACTGTAGAGTCTTGATTCTTCTTCCTGTAGCATTTTCAACCTAAGCTTTGAATTCACGAAACTTTTCAAACAATTGATCCTTGGTCTTGAGAAGATATATCCATGTTTTGTGAGAATAATCATCAATAAAAGATACATAGTATAAGCATCCACCCAAGGTTTTGTGAGGCATGGCCCCACAAACATCAGAGTGTATAAGATTCAATATTCCTTTGGATCTACTATCACTGTTAGTGCATCTTCCTTTAACATTTTTCCCAAGGGCACATCCTTTGCATACTCCATCGTGATTTGTCTTAACTCAGGTACTCCTTTAACAAAATCTTTCAATCTTCCCAAAGCTCTATAGTGCATATGACTGTACCTTCTATGCCAAATCTAACTAAGTTATGTAGTGTTGTGAAAAAGAGCTTGGAACGAACGACCAAGGAGACGATATAGACCTCCAATTCGTACCCCAATGACTTTGGTAGATTCAAAAGATGCATTTTTCTTCCATACTAAGACTTGTCCATCAACAAAAGCAGCTCTATATCCTTTGTCTTCAAGATATGATATGGACAACAAATTCTTCTTTAAACTAGGAACATATAAAATATTGTTAATGGATACACTACCTTCGGATTCCAATTGGAAGGATGACGTACCAATGTCCTTGACTTCATATTTTCCATTGTCTCCAAGCTCAACCTTTTGAGAGAACTTCTTTTCAAGTAATTCAGATAGATAATCATGGTTTCCAATCACGTATCTAGAAGCACCAATGGATCATGTAAGAGCACAAATAAATGAGTGTTCAAATTCAAAATCATTTCTCCTATGCCTCATTTTTTATGATGGCTCATTTAGATCAGCAACAGATGCATGATGTCTTTTTTTTCTTTTATGATCATCATCCCTTTCATAGTCATCTCTTCAATTCCTTTAAGGACATTGGACTTGATAGTGACCATAAGCTAGACAGCGAAAGCATTGAACATTTGTTAGATCATTTTATCTTTTCTATCTTTGTTGCCTCTTCTATCTCTTCTATTTGGAGAGGGAGGAGGAGGTCTTCTATGAGCGATAGAATCCTTCCTTGAACAAGATCTTGGACCCTATCCTTTACCAACACTTCTTTGGAATTTGCCAAAATGTGGTTTTTTCTTCTTGTTTCCCTTAGCATGAGTTGCAAATGTTTCTATTATTGGATCTTCAATTTCTCCTCTGGAATGGAGCCTTGACACTTCTAGGGAGACCACCCAAAGCAACAACTACCAATTCCTTATCAAATACTTCTTCATCAGTGGCTTTGAGCTGGTTTCTAATTTGAGATATCTTGACAAAATAGAATGCCATTGTGTCTTTCTTTGTCATCTTGATGTTACAAAGTTGACCTCTTAGATTGATGGATTGATTGACATTATTAATGGTATACAACCCAATGATAGCATCATACATTGTCTTAGTAGTCTTATGTTCAACAATATAGGGAATCAAATGATCCCTAACAAAATCCAACAAAATACTTCTTGCCAAAATATCATCTTCATGATACTTCTCCTTTCCTGCTTGCTCAGATGGTTCAGTGATTTTACTTGTGAGAATTCCCAAGGCCTTCCAAACCTTGTAGTTAGTGGCTCCTTCAAACTTGCTTTCAGTCTTCATGAATGAAGAATTCATGATGAAGATTGTTGGGCACAATAGAGGACAAAACCAGAAAACCTTTCAAATGCTCTTCAAGTTCTTCAAGTGCTCTTCAAGATGATCTCTTTGCTCTTTTCCTTCACCAAAGCTTTGATACCATGTTGAAATTCTAGTGATGCAATGACTAGAATAGTTTTTAACAATTGATAACTACTTCTATTGATACAATCAACTCTTTCTTTATACTTTAATCAACAAGTAGATATACATGAAAAGCTTCACCCATTAATTCTTCAACAAGAGTACTAAATATAGATCACAGTAGATAATGAATAGTAGGCAATAAATAAGAGACAAGAGACACCAAGATTAGGCTCACAGCGAGGGCAAAACCCACAAGAGGAAAACCCAATAATTATTTCCTTATGAGAAAGATATTTTTTCCATCAAAAGTAGATCAAAGTGTTCCAACAAATGAAATCAAAGTGTTCCAACAAATCAAATCAGTCTTCAATGAGCAACACCAGTCAAAGATTAACTTCAATGTCACTGTACAAAACTCCTCAACAAGGCCGAAATTAGGCCCTGAGCTCACTGTTATAGGAGGTCAAAAATATCACTATAGTCACCACAAAAAATGCCAACGAACTGTTCAAGAAACTCGGCCCAACATTACAAGTAAAACCCTTGGTCAACTTCCAGGCAATGTCACATCAAAAGAGCGAAATTCCAGTTAGATTCTTCTGTCGTTTTCGGCCTAAAAAATGAACACAAATACCAAATAGATGTCAAAATATCCCAAGTCAAGAGTAGTCAACGAGCCTTGAAGAAAAAAGTCAACACAACTGAAATGAAGCCCTTATCTGACCTTTGCATGTGTGGATGAACTCTAAGATTGCAGGTTGAAATTGATGATTCGATGATGATGAAATGAGAGCCAACGAGCACTTATAAATAGGCATCATATGTGCGCTAATTAGCGCTAATGGGGCCAACATGTAGGACTTATTGGAGCCGACTCATAGGGCTAGATGGGCTGACTTATAGATGACACATTAATTTCTTCTTTATGTTCTTGCAATGAAAAATGTCGACCATAGCTACATTATTTTTCAACATTTGTCACCATCCTCTCGTTGGTTCTAGTATAAAATTATTCCCTAGCTAAAGCCAGGTGTGGTCAAAAAGTGATTCGGATAATATGCCTTGTCAATGGGCTCAAAGCCATAGAGGCACAACCTACTACTGGGACTAGGGTGGCTCCTAAGCCCAGCAGTTAGTGGAGAGCCCAATTGCTCGATACTGAGAGCACGCCTCTCAACAAATCCAAGACGAGATAGTGGAAGCGAGAGAATTGGCTAATGAGCGTCATTGTTTGACTGACTTGAAAGTGTTAGCTAAGGTGGCCGGTTGTGTTCCTAACATGGGTCATTGCTGAAAATTGATGTTCTATGCTGAAACAATTACTTATCATGAAACTTTTTTAGCTGCAATAGTAGTTAAGCAATTGTAGATAGAACATACACCATATAAACCATATGCACAATAGAAGACAACCAAGAACACAATGAGACACGAGAATTTAGGTCCAATGACCAAGGCAAAAACCACAAGGGGAAAAGCCAACCAAATTCTTCTTCTATCAAAAATCAATTGTTCAACAAAGAAACAAAATACAATGAGATATCAAGAGAATGAGCAAGTTCACCCAAATCTGAACTAGTTGTAGCAAGAAGATCTCTGGTAGCAGCAGCTAATGCAAACACTAAATCACTTTCGCTCACCAAGTTCTACTCTTACTCTCCAAGTCTCTCTCTCTCTCTATCTTTCTCTAGTCTCTCCAACTCTCTCTTTCACAAGTTCGAATTCTCCTTTCACAATGCACAAGTGACTAAGGAGTGAAGATATGAGGCACATATATATAGGAGGAGCAATGAATTCATGTCATAAAGGAGGGGTAACTCGCATGCTTTGAGGAAGAGTAACATATGCCAATTAAAGGAGAGGTATGAATGCCTTGTAACTCATGCCATAAAGGAGAAAGGTATGCATGCCTTGTAACTCATGAGGAGAGAGGTATGTATGTCTTGTAACTCATGCCATAAAGGAGCGAGGTACGCATGCCTTGTAACTCATGCCTTAAAGGAGAGAGGTATGTATGCCTTGTAACTCATGCCTTAAAGGAGAGAGTGTAACACATGCATTGAAGAGTGCGTGAGACGAATCTTTTATGACGAGTCTTTAATGAGTGTAAGAGAGTGTAAGAGGAGTGCAACGAATCCATTAAGAGAGAGAGAGTAACGCATCATTGAGTGAGAGAGAGTTATGAGTGCCATCAAAAGGAGAGAGGTGGGAAGAGCATGATTGAGAGAAAAATAGGAAAGGTGACATGTATTTCCATTTTGATAATAATATTATAGTATCATAAGGATAATAATAATATTAATGATAATATTGATGATTAAGTAAAAATTGAACAATTAAGATTGATTAAGGATAAGTTAAGTGATTTTCGATCATCTATACTTGATCACCAATTAAAGCAAAAATATTTACTATTTTTGGAAAGTCGCGTTTGCAATGATAGACACGACTTTCTAATTTTAGAAAGTCACTCTAGAATTGTTAGAAATGATATTTTATTCAAGGAAATTCATCCCTTAGCTGCCAATTTTCAACAATCACACCAAATGCCACTACAGCCAATACATGTACACAGTCAACATATATTGGCACTTGAAAATGTTGTTGGGTCAAGTTCTGCTTGATTGGAATGAAGTCCAAGAAGAAATTCTACTAATGTTGGATGAGATGCAGCTGACTATGAACTCCATGGATCAAAAGCTTGGGCAAGTAGAGACTCAATTAGAAATCCCTCCCTGACCCTCGTTGCTCTCTAGGCAGCAATAAGAAGCACATTCCAATGGAGGCCTTTGATGCCATTAATGTTGGAAATATTGAGAGGGGGGTGAATCAGTATTTCTTACTATTTTTTTTTTTTAATTGTTCTAGTGATTGCCAACAACATATATAGATATGTGTATGTATACACAGAACACAGAAATCAACAGCTGAAATTAATGCTTTTTTAAAACTCAAGACAATGCAATGAAATAAATACAATATAAGTATAAATCTGATTGTGAATAGTTGCCAAGCTCCAACTTGGACTTCAGTGAGGCTCCAACCTCCAGAGCACCAACTCTGTTTTGCAGTGGTTCTGCACTTAGAAGCACCTACCCCCAATGACTTCAGTCCAGTTCAGTTCTGAGGCTCCAACCCAACCTTGGTATAAGCAGGTGTGTTGCTGCACTCTATTCAGTTGAGGTTGTTTCACTCCTGCTCTCCTGCCTCTGCTGCTTCTACTACCTCACACTCTGGTTCTTCACCACACCAACAGCAATAGCAGTTCTCTGTTTTTACTGTTTTATACATTCTCATGCCTTTGTCCATTCGTTTCCGCTTACTCAATGGCTCTTTGGCTTCCTCCTGGCTCGCTTGAGCTTCGACTTCCTCAACACTCGCTCGACCTTCTGGCTTCCCTCCTCCATTCGCTTTAGCTTCCTCATGTTTACCTTCGATTGATGTGCTGAAAATATAATGTCGTCGCGGAAAAGGTTGGTGTCTCAGCAATGGCGAAATTGGTGTTTCAACAACTTTTCTCCAAGTTTTTCAACAGTGTTCAAAAGGTTGGTGTTTCAGCAACTTTTCTCCAAGTTTTTCAACAGTGTTCAACAGTTGCAGCAGCGTTCACCAGCATTCACCAACAACTTCATACAACGCTTAACCACCTCTGCTCCTCTTGGCTCCGATGGCTTTGTGTGCTCCTCTTCTTTGGCTGTGTCTCCTTCCTTGAATATTGCCATATTGACATCAATGACAATCTCTCCCTTTGTTATTGATGGCAATATTCTTCTGCTCTCTCCCCCTTTGACATCAATGGCAAAGGAATGCATACAGACTCCCCCTGTCAACCTGCTCCCACTGTCCTGCTACACCTTTATGAATGAACTTGAGTGATGATAAAGAAATAACCCCCATCTTTTGACGCAGATGTTCGAATGCTTCTCGAGGAAGAGGTTTTGTGAAAATATCAGCTATCTGCTCCTTAGTACTAATATATTCCAGGACAATGTTTTGTTCAGCTACTTGCTCACGGAGGAAATGATACTTGATTGGTATGTGTTTAGTTCTTGAGTGCATATTTGGATTTTTGTTGAGACTGATAGCACTTGTGTTGCCACAATAGACGGTAATTGGTTGATTTGTACATATGTCGAGATCTTTTAGAGCTTCCTTCATCCATAGTATCTGAGTACAACAGTCTGCTACAGCAATATACTCGGCTTCCGCTGTAGATAATGATATGGATGATTGTTTTTTGCTGAGCCAGGATACCAAACAGTCTCCTAGGAAGAATGTATTTCCACTAGTACTTTTCCGATCATCTATACTTCCAGCCCAATCAGCATCGGTGTATGCAGTTACAGTCAGTGTTGAGTTCTTTGGGTACCAAAGACCGAAATCAGAAGTTCCCTTTAGATATCTGAGAATTCTTTTTACAGCTAAAAAATGGGATTGTTTGGGAGCAGATTGAAATCTTCCCACCATTCCTACTCAAGAACCAAACACATACCAATCAAGTATCATTTCCTCCATGAGCAAGTAGCTGAAAAAAACATTGTTCTGGAATATATTAGTACTAAGGAGCAAATAGCTGATATTTTCACAAAACCTCTTCCTCGAGAAGCATTTGAACATCTGCGTCAAAAGATGGGGGTTATTTCTTTATCATCACTCAAGTTCATTCATAAAGATGTAGCAGGACAGGGGGAGCAGGTTTACAGGGGGAGTCTGTATGCATTCCTTTGCCATTGATGTCAAAGGGGGAGAGAGCAGAAGAATATTGCCATCAATAACAAAGGGGGAGATTATTGGACACAGATTGTCATTGATGTCAATATTGCAATATTCAAGGAAGGAGACACAACCAAAGAAGAGGAGCACACAAAGCCATCGGAGCCAAGAGGAGCCAGGAGGAGCAGAGGTGGTTAAGCATTGTATGAAGTTGCTGGTGAACGCTGGTGAAGGTTGTTGTAGTTGTTGAACACTGTTGAAAAACTTGGAGAAAAGTTGTTGAAACACCAATTTCTCCAAGTTTTTCAACAGTGTTCAATAGCTGCAGCAGCCTTCACCAGCATTCACCAGCAACTTCATACAACACTTAACCACCTCTGCTCCTCTTGGCTCCTCTTGGCTCTGATGGCTGTGTGCTCCTCTTCTTTGGCTGTGTCTCCTTCCCTGAATATTGCCATATTGACATCAATGACAATCTGTGTCCAACAATCTCCCCCTTTATTATTGATGGCAATCTTCTTCTGCTCTCTCCCCCTTTGACATCAATTGCCAAGGAATGCATACAGACTCCCCCTGTCAACCTGCTCCCCCTGTCCTGCTACATCTTTATGAATGAACTTGAGTGATGATAAAGAAATAACCCCCATCTTTTGACGCAGATGTTTGAATGCTTCTCGAGGAAGAGGTTTTGTGAAAATATCAACTATCTGCTCCTTAGTACTGATACTTGATTGGTATGTGTTTGGTTCTTCCCACTCAAGAACCAAACACATACCAATCAAGTATCATTTCCTCCTTTGATGCCATTAACTCAAAATGATTCTCTATGCAATCTTTTTTTTTATTTCTTTTTCTATGCTTTCATGTTTTCAGTTTAAACATGTCCCTAGAGGCTTAGCATATCACCTTGGCTCTTTTGTACTATGGATAAAAATTAACAAACTCTTTATTTGGTTATTGCTAAAATTGAAGTTCTGTCTCTAGTCTAATTTCCCAAGTGGCAGACCAGGGCAAACTTCCCACTGATATGATGTAATTTTTTATTTCCAGGAATAGAAACTTAACCTTAGAAAACAAAATGTTGCAATCCACTCAACAAATTGTATTTTGACACAGTAATGCCAATAATAATTACCATATACAAATAACAAGATGCACATGATATGAGACAACCAAAAAACTCATATACAACCAAATACAGAAATATACATCCTCACATAGACTAAAGACATGTAAATTTTTTCGAAATTATAGAAACTTGTATTATATTATACCAGATATAAACTATAACAAAAGATTTCAATTTATTTACAAATTATCTAAAGGCATAATAATATATGATATAAATCATCCCTTCGGGGTTAGCGCAGACAGTGACAAGGTGTTCTATTAAGGCACTCCATGGTGTAGAGGTCACCGCTTCAAAACTCCATGGGTAAAAATCCAACCATGTTAAGGGCTGGTGTGGCCAGTCTGGGGGCGACCACCAAGTGATTTTCACAGCTTAGATGCCTTTGGGTCGCGACTACTCAAGCCACAAGTTAGTCGTGCAGTCATCTCGGGACTCACATAAACCAGCAAATAAAAAATAATATATGATATAAATTTCTAAATTCATTAATATAGTCTATCTACAGCAAGGGAGTTTAGATTTTGGGAGTGTGTAACAGGTGATGGGGCATTTCATACAATAAATAAGCGTGCACAAGGAAAAATGCTAAGACACACAAGGCAAACCTTTTGGTAATCAACATTGAAGGTTTATTTCAAAGGAAAACATTGATTCCAATTGAGCTATGAGCATAACAATGATTACACTCATCAATCCCACAAGGACCCTTTCAACAATGAAATGTTGGGAGAGTGGCGGAATGTTTGCACTCAAAGGGCACTCCAATAATCCATTTTTCGTAGAGGGGGTGTTAATTCTCCTACAAACCTAGCACCTAACAATCCATTGACCTAGCAAATTATAGATCTACTGAATGAATGCATAGATAGGTTCTTAACATTAATTAGTGGAAACAAAAACATAACCAATCTCAAAATTATAAACAATCAAATCAGTTCTTCATTAAAAAAAATCCATAATCTACTTGAGCTCCTGCCCTAGGATAATTGCCCAACTAAAGAAATTACATGTACAACATTAGATTGGATCCAGCAAATCAAGCCCTCCTAAGCCGATCTGAATCTCCTTGGTGCCCCCTTCCTCAGAGCCAACACTAGAGTATCATACTCCTTATTGCAATGCCTCTCTAAAACTTGTGTTGTTGTATGGTGTGTCTTGTCCCACCCCTCAGCCTTGCTTTATAACTTTTTGTTGAGCTAAATCCCTAACCCTAATCTCCAAAGTGATTGATGGTCGAAATTAGATCTCGCCTCACTTGAGATCAAGGGTTGAGATTAAAGCATAATCATTAAAGTACATACTTTACTTTTTCTAATGTTTCTTTAACTCGGTTAGCCAACATAATAATTATGTGTTTTTACTAAGTCAAAACTTGGGCTAAGTTGCAAATGCAACTTGCTCACACTAGAGCAAGTGTTTAGGGAGAGATTGGGCGACTTTTGCATGCCTAGACAATTAGGCCTGCACAAAGTGCTCGAGCTACAAACACCAACAATGAGGAAGTCAGTAGTACTCACAAAATAGATTTATAATAACACTCCATGCAACATGATAATTAAAAATAGATACCTTTTAACTACAGAAAACCCTCTTGGGAAATAAACACTCCAAACTATATTAAAATTGTTGGAAATACTGAGAGGGGGGTGAATCAATATTTCTCTTGATTTTAATTGATTTTGCACTTTCAGAGCATTAAATATTGTTAGCACAAATTAGTCTAGATAAACAACATAACATCACATGAACAGTACACGAAATTTTATGTGGAAACTCAATGCAGGAGAAAACCACAAAATGCTTTCTAATATATTTGATGAGTACAATAATTCATCAGCTCCAATTGAAGGGAAGCTCCAATTCCCTAGTACTTTAGTTAGAAAAGCATTCAGTTTTATCAGGAAGCCCAACTCCCTGAAAGGATGCTCCAACACCCTGGTTTTACCAACTCCAACAAGGATGCTCTAACACCCTGCTAGCATCAATCTGCTCCCCTAGCACCACCCCACCACCCTGAAAATAAAAGATAAGAAGAAAAATTTGCGAGGCTCCCGTGCAAGGGATAATGACCCACTTACAATAGCACTAATCACTGTCAATGATGCTTCAATGTTGTCTCTGCTACTACATCCTCTCATCACTTAATATATGAAATGGTGTTTCAGAACACAACGCTGTCAAACTGTCACAGGTATAGTATTGTTTCTGCAAGAGCCTCTCTGCGCACTTAGCAGCTTTCAGACCACTCCCTCTTCTCAATACTGACAACAACACACCAAAACCTCTTTGCAATAAATCTCTGGCCAATAATCAAATCTAGTCAATCATACATCAAACACTAGCTCTGCTCAATACATCAACACTGTCAAGCAGCAGCTAGGGCAAATACTGCAACCTCTTTTACAACAGCTCTGTCAATTACCAATATATTACCAGCATCCATCTCAGAAACATCTCCTAATAGCAGGCTTTTATCACAACATACATCCGTAAACAGTCTTCAAGATCATTAACAACTTACAAGTTAAACCCTAATCTCTGACTTTATATTCAACAATACTTCAATACGTCAGCAGCAGTATTAGCAATACTATTCGTTATTTTTTTTTAATAAGCACAAATATTTTGGACAGCTGATACAATCCCTTTATCATTAGGTAACCTTTTTCAACATAAAATAGCAACTACAATGTTCTAGTCATAGCAGACATCATCCTTAGGGGTTATAATTTCAAGACCTTGACAATTGCACAGCCCAAGCTCTGACCAATGCAACAACTTTCTACAAATCTATGTTGCATGACAACCTGCAACTCTAGTAACAACTACTCAGTAATCAGCACATCTCTAAGTTATAGCTTGAGCTTCAGCATGGTCAGCAACAAAACATTCAAGCATCTCAGGTCATCATCACATAGCAAACTTTGTCACCAGGCAGTCCCAACCTTTTAAGTAGTGACAGTTTCCAGCTATAATTGCTATGGTCCTGTAGGAAACATTACATATATTTTGCCCTGCCTGTAGACAATCAACAAGCTTTGTCACTTTAACAAATCCTTTGCCCAAACCAATACAATCATTAGAGGATAATGCACAGCACTTGCAGCTTTCAGGGTCTTCTTACTGAATCAGAAATTTATCAATTTATATCAGATTGAAGGGTGAAAAGACCTGTGCCAGAACACCGAATAACTACCAAAATTATATTCCAGATAAAAACAATTGGTGCATAAACCTTGCTTCTATTCATTTCTCACAAATATAAGCTTTGCAACTTCTACGCCCTGGATCAAACTTTAGAACAAACTCATACAAATCTGAGATATCAACCAAATCAAGGATAAACCTGAAACAATCTCATGGATCAACAAGACTCCATTGACTGCACGAGCTATGTCTGTTAAAAGTTGGGGGCAGCTATGGAAAGAATTTCCCCATAGGAACCCAACAACCCCAAGGAAAATCCATCTTGCCCCAAAAGAGAATTTAATTTGGATAAAAGAAAATTATTATTTAGCACTCCTCTCCATTATTTAATGTGGCACAAATTTATTTGAGCAAGTAAGATCATAACATTTGTTAAATATATTTAAAGCAAATTTAAATGTGTTTTCCCTCCAAATTCCAAGTCAGCCTCATCATGTCGGTCTGCCCCAATGTGTTGAGAAATCCATTAGTGTGTTGAGAAATCTAGAGGGCTACAATCAGGATGATTTCTCTTATACTTGATAACTGCTAGTGATGTACTTTTTTTTTTTTATTACTTATTAGCTTCTTCTCTTATTATTATGTTGTTCTTATCATCAAACAGCTACCAAAAACAAGAAAATCAACAATACACAAGAACACAGGATGTACGCTGCAAGCCAAGGCCAAAACCTCTCCACTTGGGAGGAAAAACCACAAATCTCTTATCTTCTTATAGATTCTTCAAATGACGAATTCCAAGACCTCTAGATCAAGCCAATACCCTTCCAAGACAAAGCCAGACCTTCTTGATGATGTGCTTCTTCTATCCAAGTCAAACCCAGTCAAATCTCTTCTAACTGCACAACTTTAACCCCAAGCTACAAAATTTCAGCCTCCACTACAGGTCTGAAATTGTCGGCCCCTACAACAGTTACTGCATCCACATGTGTGAACAATTTCTGGGCTTCCAAGGCTTTCTTTGACCTTCGCTTGGGTTTCTTCTCCTTCTAGGGCTTGTAGGTGACCTAAGAGTCCCCTTCTTTGACCTTTTTTTTTCAACTTACAAAACTTCGACCTTGCAGCTGCAAAACCCTAGCCTTCCTTTCGCACGTGTGAGAGAGAAAGAGAAATAACCCAAGAAATTTGTCCTTTGTCCTTCTATCCTTCTTCGCTTGCCTTTCCTTTGTTTCTCCTTCGCTTAGATAATGAGTAGCAAGTGAGTGTCCATAGGAGGTCGAATTCCCTCCTATATATAGGCTTCCAGGGAGGACGACATGCCCTAATGAGGCCAACTTCTTAGCTGCCAAGCCGACCTGGTCTTGGAGGATATTTTGATACTTTTAAATACAAAAATAATTTTTTTGACATGTTACAATGTTTCCAATGGGGTCTTCATCATATGACAATGACTCGATTGACTTCTTAACACTAGGATCAAGGTTACTTGGGAGCGGGAGCAAGGAGCGACATTTTCAAAAGCTCCTGGTTCAGGAGCGAATCAAAAGTGAATTTTTATATAATATATATTTGTATATATTTTGATGCATATATGTCAACAAAAGCATGTAGAATGATGAATTAGATATAAAAAGCATAAAAACATGGATTGAATCATATAACATCAATCATCTAGAAGTTATAATCTTCATCAACCATGTCCACAAGTTAGTAACATACAACATATCGAGTCTCATGATTCATCAATCTTAAAGTTTTAAGCTTTCAAAATTCGATATATAACATTTATCATCATTGATCACAAAAGTTGTAACTTGTACTTGTAACCATTACCATTACCAAGTAACCAAACGACAACAAAGAATATCTAACATGAAATGAAATGTTTCAACTTTCAACTTTCACGAAGCATCATATTCATAATTCATTACCAATGAGTTATAAATGCCGACTTCAAACTTCAAACTTAAATTGTCATATATTGTTTACAAAAAATACCATAATAAATATGAAAGAGTCAATACTTATAAAAAGTACTAGAAACTAGAAAAGACAAGTAAATCTATTATCTACTGCTTGATCCTCTTGCCACGAGAAAATTCTAATATCTTGCCTCGTGATTTATTGGGAGTCTCCTTCTACATAGTCAAACAACCTTTGTGCTCCTAATTAAATACAAGTTCCATACCCTAGTACCCTAGGTGCTCTTGATTATCGAGAGTCTCCCTTGCATAGAGGGTTTGGGGCTCTTGATTAAATACAAGTTCCATACCCTAGTACATGACAAAATTCAATGGAAACATTGCAATCCCGCCAATCCTGAAATCGTGAAAAAATGATAAGTCTGTTGGATTTTGAGTGAGATCTGAAATTCTACTTTCTCCATATGAAATCCAATGACGTCGGAACCACTCTCATACACCTTGAGTGGTTTCGACCTCATTGGATTTCATATGGAGAAAGTAGAATTTTAGATCTCACTTAAAATCCAGCAGACTTATCATTTTTTCAATATTTCAAGATTGAGGGGTTTGCAATGTTTCCATTGGATTTTGTCATGTACTAGGGTATGGAACTTGTATTTAATGAAGACCATCAAGCCCTCTATGCGGGGGAGACTCTCAATAATCAAGAGCACCTAGGGTACTAGGGTATGGAACTTGTATTTAATCAAGAGCACCAAGGTCATTCGACTATGTAGGAGGAGACTCTCAATAAAGCACGAGACAAGAAATTAGAAATTTCTTGAGGCAAGAGGGTCAAGCAGTAGATAATAGATTTACTTGTCTTTAGTTTTTAGTACTTTTTATAACTATTGACTCTTTCATATTTATTATGGTATTTTTTGTAAACAATAGTATATGACAACTTAAGTTTGAAGTTTGAAGTTGGCATTTATAACTCAATGGTAATGAATTATGAATATGATGCTTCGTGAAAGTTGAAACATTTCATTTCATGTTAGATATTCTTCGTTATCATTTGGTTACTTGGTAATGGTAATGGTTACAAGTACAAGTTACAACTTTAGTGATCAATGATGATAAATGTTATATATTGAATTTTGAAAGCTTGAAACTTTAAGATTGATGAATCACGAGACTCGATATGTTGTATGTTACTAACTTGTGGACATGGTTGATGAAGATTATAAGTTCTAGATGATTGATGTTAGATGGTTCAATCCATGTTTTTATGTTTTTTATATCTAATTCATCTTTCTACATGCTTTTGTTGACATATAGTAATCAAAAATATATAAAAATATATATTTATATAAAAATTAGCTTCCGATTCACTCCCAAACCGGGAGCTTTTGAAAATGTCGCTTCCCGCTCCCGCTCCCAAGTAACCTTGCCTAGGGGCCATGCGTTGAATCGATCGTCGTCAATTCGGATCACAACATTTTAATAATGTTTTTAATACAACCAACCCTTGATATAAATGTGACCCTACTATTAATATTTGTGCCCAGGTTGATATAACCACCCTTAAGGCCGACCTCATGATCATGTGACCAACCCATGCACATTTTAATAGATTTGGTGCCAATGTGGTTTTTCCCAATATGACGAATTTTTATTATTCGTTCGGGGCACCTTGACACACCCATCAACTTCATATGGCCATATCTCCTCAACTATGAGGAGTTATGTGACGTACCACATATGGATGGAAAGGGCTCGACAAGAGTTATCCAACCATCGTACCCTTATGCACCATGACCTGATCCACTGCAACCATAATCCTTGTTCAATGTCAGATACTAATGACAATCTTTACACTCTTTACATCAATGACAACTCACCTTTGACATCAATGACAACCTATCCAACAAAAATAAGCTCTTGCATCAAATTCCTAAGCTTTACAAAAGGTATTGTTGCTTACTTCAAGTTAAATAGCAATGGATTTTGGTATAAAGGGTTATCCTATCTTGGCACTTGTCTACTCGTCCATGGCTTAACTCAATGCCTACTTCGAGAAGTCCAATCAACTCTCAGCAATCACTTTTTCCACTATGCAAACTAATTGAACCAACTCTAAAATCTCCAAACACATTGTCCTCTAGTGTTTGATCTTTGAACTTCTACTTCAGCTAAAAGGTCATTAAGCTGCAATTTTTTTATTGAATTGAACCTTGGCAATTCCCTACAATTAGCTTCATGGTAATCAACTAACTTGACATTTTCATGGTGTTAAAATGGTATTGCTACCTTGGCTTTCAATGCCTCAGCTTCCCCCTTGTTGTGACCTATGAGATGGGTTGTCTTGTGGGTTTCACATAGTCTGGAAACATCACTTCGAGAACATTGAACAAGTGGTTTGTTTTAATTTCCAAAGCCTTGACACTTGCAAGCTCTAGCCCAAGCCAGGTTGAGAGTGCTAGGAAAGTTGCTTGACACATGTTTGGAGTACGGACACAAGCAAAGGAAGTTCAAAACTCCTCTTGGTTGCCTGATGTCTGACCTTCTGACCTATCTGGACTTGGGGTTTCAAAATCTTCTATTGGAGCCTTTGACCTATTTAGTTTTAGGAGTTCAAAACTCCTCCCAACAGATCGGATCTGATTATACCCTATTCAGGTTTGGAAAATCCTTCCAATAGTTTGGATTCGACATCTGAATTCCAAAAATCTTCCTTTTCAACTCTTTGCCATTTTTCTTCTTTTTTTCATTTATCTTGATCTTTTACAGATCAAAGCTCTCCCCCTTTTAGAGCTTTTTGGTCCCAGAATTCTACTTGCTCTTTTATAGGCATTTTACATTTACTCGGTAGCTTCCCTTTTAATCTGATCTGCAAGAATTCTTGTGATTCATTTAAGGTATCACAAACATTTCTTTGCAAGCTAGTATCTTTAGGCAATTTGACATGTTGGTCTACTGCCAAGTCTGCCATTGTTGGCAGCAATGGCACTGCAACATTCTCATCAAGCATAGAAGGCTCCAAGAGTTTAATCTTCTTTGCATGAATGACAGAGTACATGTTCATGTACACATGACCAGAACCACTAATTTATACATCCGAGCTCTACATAAAGATAAATTAAGCAAAAAATATATTGCAATATTCACACATCTTATCCTCAGCTTGGCTCAACTCATAATCAGGTCCCCTCTCTCTTTGTCTCTATTGACACCCTATTGTCTTCTAGTCTTATCTTTTCCTATCAAAACCAGTGTTGAAAATATCAGTATTGGCAAAATATCGACGAGGGTCCAGAAAACATCTTTATCGGCAATATCGGCGAAAATATCGGCAAGCATAAAAAATGCATAATATATTCATTTTTTTCAGATTTTTAAACATATAAAGCAATAACAACATGAAATAAACACATTGGCACAAAAATATGAAGAAAGCTCTAATATATATGATGTCAAATAAAAATGATACATTAAAGGCGATACCAAATCTTGTTGATCCCTGATAATTGTCCAATCAAGGACTCAAATGTGGAGAACCAATACAAAATAACATCACATATATAAAGTATCTCATCATCATGAATTATATGTAGCAAAACAAATAAAACTAGCAACTATCTATCTGAAATCACTGCCCTCTCCCCCTTTTATGGGAAAACATGATGGGTTGTTTGCCAGGCTTGCCCCTAGTAGTAGAAGGCCCTAGCCCTGCCTCTACACATAATGTCAAATAATGAGTGCTAGGTATGGAGTTGTGCTCTCTTATATCTATAGCAGATGGTGTTGATGCGGATGCTCCCACAGTGTCCTCCTCCGAGTCCTCCTTGTGCTGCTCCTTCTCCGAGTCGTCCTCCTCTTATTGCCCCTGTTCTAATGGATCATCTGGCTTTAACCATGAAGGTGACTCCTCCAAGATGGGCTCCTCAGACTCCACCCTCCACTGAGACAATACATCAATATTGTCTAAGGAAATGGGATCTGGATCCATTGGTGCTTCTATTTGCTTCACTCAAAGTCGGATATTGTAATGCACATACACTAAATCATTGACGCGTGCGAAATCCAACCTGTAAGAGTGTCAAAAAAACTAATGAGTCTTGATTCTTGACTCTTGACACTTGAAGGTCATAAATTAAAAA
>APFE030713716.1:69278-93114 GCA_000404065.3 Pinus taeda
CGAAGCAAATACTAAAAGAGTAATAAAGTTTGTGGCAAAACGTGTGATCGAAGCCGCAACTCCTTGTTTCTAGTGAACCTCCTCATGAGGCTAAGAACAAAAGCATGGTTATAAATAAACTTGGGGACGCTACTAGCCATATCAACCACCTCCTTGATGAAGGAGAGTTTCCCCATATCCTCAAGTAGCAAATCAATACAATGTGCTACACATGGAGTCCAAAATAATGTGTGATGCCTCTCCATAAGCATCTTGTTGGCAGACACATAATTAGTTGAATTGTCTGTTATGACTTGCACCACATTCTGCACACCAATCTCTCGAATGAACCCATCTAACAATTCACATATCGTTGTTGCATCTTTGATATGTGATGATGCATCCACTGATTTAATAAACATGGTACCTTTAGGACAATGTACCAAGAAATTTAGAAGGGTCCTACCCTTCCTATCTGTCCAACCATCAGACATCACTGTGCATCCAGAAACTTCCCATGTTTTTTTCAGCTCCGCCAATCTAGAGTTGATGTCCTGCTTTCCTACTTAAAGAATTGGCCCCCGCAACTCCTCATATGTAGTACTTTTGTACCCTAGGCCCATAACAGCAATAGCATCACACATTGGCTGCCAAAATGGATTAGTTTTAGTGATGCTGAGAGGTAAGTCACTCCATAAAAGACACCTCCCCATGACTCTATCTGCTTCTTGCTTCTCCTTTTTTTTTACAATTGATTTTATGCCAGGTTGTGCTCCATGCCCTATTCGTGGAACAAAAAATGATGACCTCACACTAGCAGTAGCAGGTGATGCTATGTAGCCCCTCCCACTACCCTCAGCATCAAAATCAGAAGAAGATATCCCGAAATATCTACCTGCACTTTCAGCCTTGTTTCTTTTTGTCTCTTCCTTCTTTCTGTCTTTTTCATCAATTGCTTCAAGAGCATTTTGTATAAGCTCCAAACTAGAAACTGTACAAATCCCAACATCATGTCCAGTGAGTCTAGCCAGATGGTATTTCAATCGCATAACCCCTCCTGTCATCCTGGTCCCACACAATTTGCATGATAGATAAGCCCGATTTGTCCCACCATCAGGCTCTCCATACTCCCAAAATGGGTCCAAGGCTTTTGGCATATTTGAATTTTGTAGTGAGCTAACTCAAACCTAGGGCACCAAAAAAAAAATGGAATTAAGTAATAACCACCTCATTTTACAAAATAATCTTTTTGCTACATTATTTGCAATGTGAATTCAATGAAAATCATAAATGACAATAACAGGGTGCATTTGAATGTTAAAAAAAATGGAGTTTGTTGTCCAAATATGGAGAAAACCCTTGCATTTGCTCATGGGCATGCAATCATAGCAAATGGAAAAAAAAAAAAAAACAAGCAAAATGTTTGTAGGCAAATAGGCAAGCAAGAATAACCCTAAAACAATAAAAAAAAACATTAACATAGGGGTTTATTTGAACATACCTATTAATGGAAGAAATGAAGATTGTCTCACTATTCTTCAATCTTTGATCAACAAAATATTCGTTGTTGGTGGCGATAATGGCTATTCAACCCTCCAATCCTCCTTGGCAGCAAGCACAATGCTCTCCCCTTCCTTCTCCAATAATCAGAAAACAAAATGAGGGAAAAAAATGAATTCAGCCTTTTCTAGCTGCGGCGGCAAATTTTTTTCCATGCCCAGCGATATTTTCCATCGTAGTGCGATATTTTCCAAAAATATCGTTGATATTTCGGAAATATCGCGATATTTTTGGGGAGACAAAATATCGTGATATTTCCTCGGCGATATCTCGTCTCCCCGAAAATATCACGATATTTCAGCGATATTGTCATCACTGATCAAAACTCAATGCTAATCAAGAAGACAATTGGGCTCAAACTTCTAATGTTTTTCAACCTTCTACGAAGACCCCCTCTTTGTCTTAGTAGAACCCTCGACATGCCATTATTGTAGCTTGTTGACTACATGTATGCAGTCATCTTTCAAAATTTGAGCTCATCTCCAATATCCACAACTTCTCATTTTTTGGGAATTCCCATGGACTGGCTTCATTTCCAAATAGCATGTTAGATTTAGATTCATACATGTGAGGTCTACATTTCAACAAGTAAAAACACTCTACCTTCGAGCCACGGAGAGAATGTAGGCATCTAATAATCTTGGACTTATGTTTGAACCCTAAGTTTCCCAGCTGAAAATAAAAATAAAAATCGATGCACAATTTAAAATATAGGTATATGTTATCTACCAATATCTCAATACCTCTGAAATCAGTGCCTGATTGCAAGGCCCCTTCCAACACCTAATTGATGAAGTTCAATTCTAGACCCTCAGCATGCCATCCAAAGTCACAAAAATAATGAATGCCCACACTTTAACAAGAAATCAATCTGAACAAACAGTGCTAAACAAACAAACTTGCATTTGAAGCATGTCCATTTCTAAACTGTAACGGTTTCAAAGTTAAGGGCATATAAAATATGTAGGGTGCTTACCTGAAGAAATGCCTTGACCATCCAAAGAAATGTCAATGTAGTTAGACCATTTACAGAGAATCCAACCTGCTAGTACATAGAAAAGGAGAACGCATTAAAAGAATATATGAAAATGATTACATTATTACAAATTAACTTAAAATGAATGCTTATTTATACTACCTATAATCAAGAAAAAAGAAGTATATTGATGTCTATAAATTATAGAAGGCATTCAATAAAGCTGAAATTATGCTAATTGCAATAAGTGAGGAAGGCATCTCCAATCCAGATCCTAACAAAAAGTGTTGAAAAGCAAATGAATCCGCAGAATGAGATGTAGTATGCTTATATACATATATAATAGCCAAAAGAAAAAAAGGTAAGAACATTGGGTCTTGTATTGTAGTCAACCAAGGGATCAAAGGATGTCACAGGGCGAAGATTTTCCCTGATGTTGCAAACAGCACCAATTTATTGCATCCATGATAAATTGAGATGCAAAAATCGGGACATCATGAATTTTAATAAAATTGTGCCGTGATAGGAAAAAATGTTGAACCTCTGAAAAAGGTATATAAGAGTGAAACTTGATTTTTTTGGTGGTTAATTATTTTTGCAGCAGTTGGGGATTGAGAGCAAACGAGTTTTTCATCATCTACCATCAATATTAGGAGGAACAAACAAGCATTTTCATGCCCATCAAAGAATTTTTTGTGTAGTGGGAATCGGGATTGATTCCATTTGCAGTTTTCATATGCCCATGTATGTGTAAAAACTCCACCTTGTAAATAATTCATTTTTTTTGAGATCTATGAAAAGGTTTGCAAAGTGCATAGTGCTTGCCTCTTATTATCAATTTGTCGTGGGTCATAGGGTGATT
Organism: Pinus taeda; assembly: GCA_000404065.3. NCBI lineage: Eukaryota > Viridiplantae > Streptophyta > Pinopsida > Pinales > Pinaceae > Pinus > Pinus taeda. Next base: position 72,656 of record APFE030713716.1, read on the forward strand.
TATAGGTCTGATTTTTTTACCAGCATTCTTCTGTGCTCATTTAATTTGATCTTTCTGTCCTAGATTCGAACATTGACTTGTGAACATGGCATAGACTTTGAACCTATTTTAGCAATATGACAAGCCTCACAATGGGGCAAATTGGCAAATTTTGATTGTAAGTTGTATGGAAAAGTTACAATAGCATGGATTAAAGACTTGAAATACCACCTTACTAGAATCCCAGGGTCATGATCTTGACATTTGTCCCATTTCAAGCCATCATGTGAACTGCCCATTGATCTATTCCTGAAAACAATAAGAAGGAAGACAAAGACATGCTCCAACTTGATATTGTCAGCAAAGAGGTAGCAAGAACCTCAAGAACTATTGGGATACCCTGGATATGGGGCAGTGGGAGTGGCTCCACAGATTCACATTCCATAAGGACCTCATCTTTCTTAGTTGTGAGAATCAGATTTAGGGCATCGCCCTCTGTTATGTTGATTTTCTAGTGCTAATTAGACAAGCATGAATTTCTGCATCTAGTAATTACTTCCACTGATATATGATATTATGTTTGCACATCCCAAAAAAGTCATTAAGCAATTACACACAGAAACTCAATAGTAAATGCAATGGAAACAATAAAGATCACAGTACAATAGCCATGCACAATAGACACTAGTATTTTTCCTTGGGAAACCCAAACTCGGGAGAAAACCCAACAATCTTTTCTAGGAGAAATTTTTCAATTCAGCATAAGTACAATCGGAGTTTTACAAGTCAACCTTGGAGCTCCTAGGGTTAGACCAGCCCACTGCCAGCCTTTGGCCCTTCCTTCCAGCCCCATCCTCAGCCTTGTCCACCCTCTTTATTCAGGCCTAGTCACAAAACAGATCAGCCCTTCCTTTTAAGCCTTAGTGAGCCTCCTTAAGGTCTCAGTTGGCCTCCTCTCAGCCCTGAGGCACCTCGTCCCTGCTTCCCAAGGGTTTGAGGCCTCTCGGCCCCCTTCTTTGCCTGTGGCCTAGCTCAAAACAAATTGCGGCCTACCCTTGTCTTTCTATCCACAGTCCTGAGTGTTGAAGAAAGTGTAACTAGGTTCGGTCTTCATGACATTGTAATTATGTTTTATGTAAAAATATATTTATTGTATTCCTTGCAAAATGGGTTTCATGAGCAAGAAGTGTCATTCATAGGTCAAAGACTTCTTCTTGATGTATTTAGGATTTGTCATAATTAAAGAGCTCTTCTTGAGACTATGTTCAATGTATACAAAAGTGTCTAACAGCCTCCAAATGACAAGCACAATCCTACTCACGTCAGCCATTTATATATATATATATACGGCTAGAGTCACAGAGAGACAGAACTTCGCATCAGCCTCTGCAACCTCGGATTACAGTGACATCTTCGTACACCTCCCTGAAGTCTCGTACAAGTAAAGTACAGGAACTCGGACAAGTATAATGGAACAGAATGCTCAGATGAAGACAGTATTACGGTGTTTCGGCATAAGAAGGAGCAGTGATGTATTCTCGGCATAACTATGACAAGGCAGATTTCGGTGCAAGGAGAATATAGTTATAGTCTCGGTGATGAAGGTGATTTCAGTATCACACAATAGCACACACGGTCTCGACATAATCATGATTAGAAGGTCTCATAGTAACACACTCTGTCTCAAAGACGCAGCTATGAAAGTCATGATTTCGGTGGATTTAGGTACAGATCTCATTCATATATATGAAGATCTCGTTGGTATGATGAAGACCTCAATGAAGGTGCAGCAATGGTGTTGCAGCAGTGATGAAGATCTAGGTGAAGGTGCAGTCATGGTGCAGCAGCAATGAAGATCTCCTTAGTGCAGAAGTGATGGCCTCAGTGGTGTAGCAATGGTGATCTCAACAGTGACAAAGAAGAGGATTGGTGTCTTGGTCTTGGAGTGGCTTGATAGGTCAAGGGTCATGGTCTTGGTATTCCTCAATTGGAATCTCTATAAGAAGAATTTTGAGTGGGTTTTCCTCTCCAAGAAGGAGAGGTTTTGGCCCTGGCAGAAAGCCAACATCTTGTGTTCTTGTCTCTTGTATTTTGGTAGCTGTTTAATTAAGTAAGAAATACACACACTAATGGTATCAAGAGAAGATTGTGCTAATAAGCAAAAGTTAAAATACCTCAAATAGATATCATGCTAAGAAGAATCACATTAACTATAATTGCCCTAGATTCTTCGCCACTGAGGCCTTTCATCCCTCTACTGGTCACATAATTAAGGCTTCGGCCCTCTTCTGGTGTTGCGGACTCCTTTAATCCAGAACAAAACCCTTTTTATTCTTCAACAAACAAAAAAACTTCACAACTTGCTTCTTCCACTCGTCCAACAAACGAACAAGTATCCCAGCCTCCTCTTGTATGTTATTCATCCTTCTTGAAGTAGATATAATTCAACTTGATCTCTCTTGGTGATCTACAACTCACTTGGGCTAGTAGTTCTTCACAAGGTGAGATTGCTATAATGAGAATGTTGAAATGAGGAGATCAAATGTCCTTTTTATAGTGTTCTTGTGGTGCCCAATGGGCACGTCTCCTTGCTGGGTCGACTTGAACTTTTGGAGCCGACTTAAGAAAAAAAAAAATTGTTTTATTAAGCCAACTTGAGTAGTTGGGAAATACCACATGCAACTACCCAAAAAATCAACACTCCCTCTTAGCTAGGGAGCTATTGACTTTGACTTCCACAAATGTCCACTTAGCTAAAAAAATTCTCCATCGTAAGAAAATATTGAATGAGCCTGTTATGCTAATGTATCCATCCACTTCATGTTTCATTCCAGAACCATGCGGAAAGCATCCTGCATCAGCATCATGCAAAGGATCTAGTCACCCACTAGCCAAATACCCTTTGGTGATATGGTCAGGTACCCCCTGACCAAGGTAAAAACAAAACTAGTCCCGGGTCACCAACTAACCAAGTCAATTCTCCTTCACTAATGGTGAAACCTTGGGCCCATTTACCATTCCCCCATGTTGTCACATGGCACTTGAATGGTAAAAATACTTGCCTAATGCTCTAAGGCACTCACTCTACCCACTATCCAAGTAACCCTTGGCAATATGGTCAGAACCTTCTGACAGGGGGAGCACTCCAGGCCCTGATGTTATCTAGGTCATTCACCCTAACCACATTACATGGCATTCGGTCAAAACCCTTGACCTAGGGAGAATGTTTGCCTTGATGCTGCAACATCAACACTTCCCTCCTAACAAGAGAGGCGTTCTCAACCGCTCCAAGCTTGTCTTTGAAGTATACAAAATTCATTTATGGAAGAGGCTTACACAACTCGCCAAACTAGCTACTATATACTCAACTTCTGCAATGTTGAGTGCAACAGATGTCTGCTTCCTGCTCATCTAGGATATCATAGTAGAACCCAAACTGAAGCAACATCCTGATGTGTTCTTCCTATCTTCAGCACTTCCTACCCAATCAAACTCTATGTATCCCTATAGTTGTACTTCACCATTTGAGACATATCTCAAACCATAACTAACTGTAGCACGCAGATATCTTAACACATATTTTACTGCAACCCAATGTACATGCCTAGATTCCACCATGAACTGGCTCATAGTGTTTACTGCAAAGTAAATATCAGTTCTGTTAGTAACCAGATACATCAAGGATTCGATCAACCGTCAATACACAAAGGGATCCACCAAATCTAAGTCAAAGTCTCTTAGCTTCTTCAGATTGGTCACCATGAGAGTAGCCATGGACTTGCAGTCCATCATCCAAATCTTTGAAGGATTGTAATAATATACTTCCCTTGACCAAGGAAGATTTCATCCGGCTTTTGCCACACTTCTAATCCCAAGAAGTAATGCATCAAAACTAGATCCTTCATCTCGAACTCAAAGGTCAACTCCCTCTTACACTGATCAATGAAAATTTTTTGCTCTTGTCAAAAACAAGTCATCAACATATAACAACAAGATCACATGCTCACCTTTAACAACTTTGTAGTAAAGGTTGGAATCAACATCACTCTTAGTGAAACCAAGACTCATCAGGTAACCATCAACCTGAGAATACTAATCCCGAGGTGTCTACTTGTGTTTGTACAAAGCTTTCTTCAATATGCAAGCATGAGACTCCTCATGTACCTCAAATCCCTGAGGTTGCTCAATGTACACTTCTTCCTCAATCACTCTGTTGAGGAAAGCGGTTTTCACATCCATCTAATGCAATTTCCAACACAATAGAAGAAACAGAAATAATAGTTCTAATAGAAGTGTACCCGATGATTGGAGCAAATGTCTCTTCATAGTCCTCTCCCTCTTTCTGGGAGAACCATCTTGCCATGAATCTCACTTTGGACTTCTCTATGTTGCCATATACCGCATGCTGGATCTTATAGATCCACTTGGAAGTCACCACTAACTTCCCCTCAAGTCTCGGCACAATTTCCCACGCATCATTCTTCATGATGGACTGATATTCCTCCATCATGGCATCCTTCCAAACTTGTTAGCCAAGCTGCTCGGAATAAATGATGTGACTTGTAATTGTTGCATATCCTGAGTACTACTTAGGACGTTTCATTTCTTTGAAAGTGCCACAAGGAGATGTATTCCCCTCTGCATCCTACAATGTACATCGCAGCCACAACGACCATAAGTGGGTTCATTTGCTCAATGGGCCCTTTTGGCTCCTCTTGATGTAAATGATGTTCCACAGGTAGAGAAGGATCTCAACCCACATCCTTGGGAGCCTCATGCTCCCCATCATCAATATCCATGTAAGACACTTTGGATCAACAGTAGGTTGCATCCTTCCACTCTACCTGATTGTTTTCTCCCTCTAAACTAGGAGCTCTTATGATCTTTTGGCACGGTCCTAGATGTGTGTACAGTTTCTCCCTCTCAAACACCAACCACTCTACTGAGTTTATGTTCAATCCTGGGAGAATCCTTTTGCCACAAACTTTGCTTCGTTCTTCCCCATGCTTCCATCTATTTCCAAGATCATTGCCTTGGAAGCCTTCACGATGTACCTGCAAACCTCATTAGGAGACCATGAAAGAAACGATTATAACCAAGCAAAAGATACAACGACAAGAGGCTAACCAAGAATAAAGTAATAATAGTCAAGGAAGAAGGATATGGAGTACTTTTCTTTTTATCTGTGGATTGTAGGAAATTGACAACTCCCTCTTGATTCTTGCCTTCTTGCAGAAATCATTGAAATCCATTTGCAATCTCATCAAACTAGAAATGCGCATCCTCATCCTCGTGACCAACTACTAAAGCATGTTGCTTTTCTTTCTTTGCATGAATTGTATGAGCTAGGGTTTCTTCATCCTCGAGTTATCCAACCACACCAAAGGCTCAATTGCAAGTTAAGACATCTTCATACTAACAAGAAGATGAACCAAGCACAAACTCCACTAGCATTCAACACTCTAGGTCTTGTTCTAGGGTTTCACAAACCCTTAGGACCAAGACTTCAATACAAGTCATATCTTTTTAGACTTCTAAGGTTTACAAACCTTGAATCTTTCAAATTTCATTCACACCCTTTGCAAGTCCAACAAACTTATCATGTGCAAATTATCCCGCTATAGTTATGGAACCAATCATTGTCCTTTGAAAAGAATTTGACACTAATCCATTATAGGTTGCCATCATATCATCTCAAACCTTTGAAGATCATTGACCACATATGAATCTCATCACTGGAATGTATTGCTTTAAAAAGTGAGGGAGGGGCTTTCTCCTTAGCTCCCTCTAGCTCTGGCGAACAAGCCCAATTTTTCTTATATTAGGTTGCTCCCTCATCATCACGAGGTTCAGCTATCTTGCCTTCTAGTCAAAGGATCTTGTCACAGATCAGATTACAGAATAGGTGTCTTCAAGGGGTGATTTTAATGACCTTTTTTCAAATCGGCTTTCATACCATGTTGATTTTCTAGTGCTAATTATACAAGCACAAATATATGCATTTGGTAATTACTTCCAATGATATATGATATGAGAGGTGACATGTAATTCTTCTTTAGATAATATTATAGTATCATAAGTGTAATAATAATAATATGTATAATATTGATGATTAAATTAAAAATTAAACAATTTAGATTGATTAAGAATAAGTTAAGTGAGTTTCCATCATCTATACTTGATTACCAATTGAAGCAAGGTGACTTACTAATTTTGTAAAGTCACGGTTGTAATGACAGACATGACTTTCTACTTTTAGAGAGTCACTCTAGAATAGTCATAAATGAAATTTTATTTAAGGAAATTCATCCATTTGTTGCCAATTTTTAACACTCCCTCTCAGCTAGGGAGGAATTTCTTTCGAACACAAGGATCTTTGTAATCTCTGCTTTGGAACAAAGATGTTACAGTCTAATGAAGAAGAATCATCATAGGGGAGATTCATCCATCACCCTATATTCACTTAGGGGGATTGCAACTTGCCAACACATGACAAGGATCTCGCACAACCAAGTCTCATCTTTTCTTGGGGGTATAACCCACCTGACAAGGATCTCACACAACTAAGTCTCATCTCTACTTGGGGGTATAACCCACTTGTCAGGGATCTCACACAACCAAGTCTCATCTCTGCTTGGGGGGATCCACTTGTCAGCACATGACAAGGATCTCCACAACCAAGTCTCATCTCTGCTTAGGGGATCCACTTGTCAACACATGACAAGGATCTTGCACAACCAAGGCTCATCATCAATGACCACCCTCTCTAGAAAGGGTCACATCTGTCAGTCCAAGCTGCTCTCCAAAAACCAAGAACTTCCCTTTCGGCAAAGGCTTGGTAAGAATGTCGATGATTTGGTCATCAATCGCTATATGATGGAGTCTTACTGCTCCTCTCTGCACCATATCCCGGATATAGTGATATTTGATCTCAATATGCTGGACTTGTCATGGAACACAAGATTTTATGCAAGTCAAAATCTACTCTTATTGTCACAATAAAATTACTACTCTGTCTAGAATATGCTCAAACATCTCTCCAAAGAGTACTGCCTCACAGCTAGCCATGCTAGAAGAAATGTACTTAGCTTCAGTCGTGCTGAAGGCTACAGACTTTTGCTTCCTACTCATCCAAGATATCGTGGCAAATCCTAAGTTGAAGAAGCACCCAGATGTGCTTTTTTTGTCAGTAGAGTTACCAACCCAATCAACATCAAAGTGCCCAATTAGCCTTACATCTTCGACAGTATATTTCAATCCAAGATTAATGGTCCCATGCAAGTATCTCAACACATGCTTTGCAACAATTTAGTGTGCATGAGAATCGAGATGGTTTGATCATATATTGGCTTCGAGTATTGACCGCAAAACTTATGTCCAATCTAGTGTTCACTAAGAACATCAGTGCCCCAATCAGTGGTCGATACTCGGAAGGATTTGCCAAATCAAGACCTGCAGCTTCACCACACAACTTCTTCAAGTTCATCTCCATTGGAATATTCATGGATTTACATTCTGTCATACCAAATCTTTCTAGCAACTTCACAACATATTTTCCTTGAGAAAGGAAAATCTCATCAGGTTTTTGCCATACTTCAAGACCCATAAAGTAGTGCATCAAATGAAGATCTTTCATCTCAAATTCAAAAGCTAACTCTCTCTTACACAGGAGGATAAGAGGTTCACCACTGGTCAGAAATAAATCATCAACATATAATACCAAAATCAAAGGCATATCTTAGACTGTCTTGAAGTACAGATTTGGATTAACATTACTTCTAGTAAAACCAAGCTTCATTAAAAAGCTATCAATGCGAACATACCAAGCTCTTCAAGCTTGCTTCAAACCATAGAGGGCTTTCTTTAGTCTACACACATGAGTTTTATGGTCTTGTACTTCAAAGCCTTGTGGTTTCTCCACAAATACTTCTTCCATGAGGAAGCCATGCAAAAAATCAATATTCACATCCATTTGGTGAAAGGACCATCCTTGGCTAGCAACTAGAGCCACAATAGATCGGATGATTGTATAACAAGCAACGGGTACAAATATTTCATCAGTTTATTCCCTCTTTCTGAGAGAACCCTTTGGCCACAAATCTAGCTTTATATTTTTCAATATTGCCATAAGCACCATGTTTAATTTTATATAGCCATTTAGAAGACACAATAGATTTACCTCGGGGTTTTGGAAGTTTAGAACCACTTCCCATACATCATTATGAATGATGGATTCATATGCTTCAGTCATTGCATCTTTCCACATTTGAGCCTTCATAGACTCTTCAAAAGTTCACGGTTCAGCTTGAATAATGTTGCTCATGGCTACAACATATCCTTGGAACCGGCATGATTTCTTGCTTTTTCTGAAGCTTCCTCTAGGAACAACATGTTTATCAACATCTTGAAGGGTTTCACAAAGCCATAAAGATTTCCTTTTAATAGGAGGATCACATGGAGGAGGATCCAAGTGATCCATGGGTTCATCAACAGGATCCATTTCAGGCTCCGAATTTTTTGTATCTCAAATGCATCGTCTTGACTATCAACATTAGCAGGAGGAAGAGGAGTGTCCCTTGCCTTTCCAAGAGTTGCATCTTCATCAAATGTTACATCCTTGCTAAGCTCTATATTCCTTTGTCTAGGTACATATATTTTGCAAGCTTTAGAATTTTCACAATAACCAACAAACGTACATTTCTTACCTAAAGCTTCTTGCTTGTTCCTCTTTTCTTTTGGCACGTGGAAGTAGATAGGGCAACCAAAGACCCTCAAGTGCCCAACCTCGGGTTTTTCACCAGAGAAGACTTCTTCCGGAGTCTTCTTGTTTAGGGCACAGTGAGGAGATCTATTTTGAACATAGATTGTTGTGTCAATAGCTTCTCCCCATAAAAACTTTGGTAGTTTATAATCATGCAACATAGCTTTGACTACTTCCATGATAGTTCTATTCTTTCTCTCAATCACACCATTTGTTCTAGGTTATACAATACTGTGGTTTCTTTCCTGATTCCAACATCTTTGCAAAAGTCAATGAAATCATTTGAAGAGAACTCTCCTCCATTGTCAGATCTAAATATTTTAATTTGTTTTCCAATTTGTTTTTCTACCAAAGCTTTGTAATCTTTAAGCATGTTAAATGCTTGACTTTTATTTTTCAAAAAATAAATCCATGTCATGCGAGAAAACTCATCCACAGAGATTATAAAATACAAGTAGCCACCAAGAGAAGTTAAAGGCATTAGTCCACATAAATCCGAGTGTACAAGATGAAGTACATTATTGGTTCTACTTTTGCTCAAAGGGAATTGTCCCCTTGCTTCCCACTAGCGCACCCTTGGCAAACTCCATCATGATCGGATCTAATCTATGACATTCCAGAAACCATCTTTCTTTTGAGAAATCAATAAGGCTATTAAATAAGTGATTTCTCTTAGACTTGATAATTGCTTGTGATGTTCTTTTACTTTTCTTGATTATTAGTTTATTTTCTTATTGTTTTGTTGTTCTTATCATCAAACATCTCTACCAAAACATGAAGATCAATAGTACACAAGGAAACAAGATGTAGGTTGCAAGTCAGGGCTAAAACCTCTCCTCTTGAGAGGAAAACCCACAAATCTCCTCTTCTTATAGATTCTTCAAATGACAAATTCCAATACCTCTAAACCAAGACCAATACCCTTCCAAGACCAAGTCAGACCTTTTTGATGATGTGCTTCTTCTATCCAAGTCAAACCAAGTCAAATCTCTTCCAACAACACAATTTCGACCCCCAACTTCATATTATTGGCCCCCACTGCAGGTCTGAAATTTTCGGCCCCCAGCAACCAGCTGTAGCTTTGCACTTGTGGGAGAATTATGGTTTCTTAGAGCTTCTTCCTATCTTCACTTGGACTGCTTCTTCTTCTATGCCTTATGAAACTTCAACCCTTTCCTTGCTTCTTGAGAACTTTGGCCTTGATGCTACAAAAACCCTAGCTTACCATCGCACGTGTGAGAGAGAGTGCAAAAACCCAAAACTTCGACTTCCTTCTTCCTTCGCTTGCTGCCTTCTTCTTGTTCTTTGCTTAAATGATGAGAGATGAGATAAGTGAGTCCACAGTAGATCGAATGCTCTCTTATATATAGGCTTCCAAGGAGGACGACATGCCCTAATTAGGCCAATTTCTTCTTTGCCAGGCCGACTTGATCTTGGAGGGGTATTTTTGACACTTTGAGTCAAAAATAATTCTTTTGACTTGTTACAAAATGCCCAATGGGGTCTTTTACATATGACAATGACTCTTTGACTTCTTGACTCAATAACAAAAACCTAAAAGCACTCAATGAGTGCTTTGACCTAAAATAAAATGACCTCGAGCATGAAACCCATGCTACAAAAAAATAATAATAATATTTTTTCTTTTTCATTTTACAATATACAAGAATCAAGATTACATATGAAGACCGAACCTAGTTACACTTTTCAACATTTCTCACTTGAGGTAATGCTTTATAGTGCAAAAGAGCGAACCTTCAGTGCCAAAGTTCACTTTGATGATTGTTGTCATGGATCAATGCATGAATAGGTCTTCCATTCACTTTATACAAACCTTCACATCTTGATCCCAAAGTGAAGGCACCTCTCATGTTAGATCTCATCAGCCAAGAGAGAATTTTACCATTTATGAAAGCAACTTTCATTCATTTATCTTCTAAAGCAGAAATAGAAACAAGATTCTTTTTCACACTAGTTACATATAAAACTTCTTGAAGAGATAAGGTTTTACCATGATCTAGATGGAAGGAAACAGAACCAGATCCCTTTATAGGATATGTAGTGGTGTCTCCAAGAATGATTTTCAAATTGGTCTCCCTCTCAACTAGATTAGAGAGCACTTCTCTATAGCCAGTAAAGTGTCTTCAAGCACCACTATCAACCAACAAGTTGTCACAAAAATCTGTAGGAGAGGAACTAGAAAGCGCAGAAACAAGAAAGTATTTTGATTGTGTTTCAGTTGCATTGTTATCATACCTTGGGTTCCTTGAAGAACAAAAGCTCTCTTTACGAGTAGAAAGAGATTTTCTTCTTCTTCTATAATCAGATTTGTTGGAACGATTGTCGAAGTTGGATCTTGGTGCCTTCTATTTTCTGGACAATCATGGTATAGTGGCCATTTTTATTGCAATTGTAGCATTGGACTTTTGAAGTCTCTGTTCCATTTAGAGGAACTGTTGGGAGCAAGTTTAAATAGTGGTGGCCTCTTCTTCCTTTCTTCTTCTTGCTTTGGACAACAAAGGCAATAGGTTCTCCCTCCTCATGCTTGGGAATTCTTCCTCTTGAAATCATTCTGGCCTCTTCTTGATTGCACTTTCCCGGGAGCTCATCAAATGGAGGAAACTTGTCATTATTACTTATGGTAGTAATAAAAGTTTCCCAAGAAGAAGGAAGGCCTCCAAGCGTAAGCAACACCAGTTCTTTATCTAAAACAACTTCACCAGAAGTTGACAGTTGATCATTGAATTTTGATATCCTCATGAAGTATGCTTGAATGGTCTCTCCTTTGTTCATCTTAATATCCTTGAGTTGATTCTTCAGAGCAATAATTTGACTCAAGTTGTTCACTTGATACATTCTAATCAACTTGTCATACATTTCTTTGGCTTTCTTCAAGTTGGAGACATAAGTGATGAGGTGGTCTCCAATGGAATAAAGGATAATCTTTTTAGCCTTGAGTTCTCATTTCTTGTGTCTGGTCTTGATAGCAGCACTGAAGTTTTGAACTGGTTCTGCTACCTCTCCTTCAACATACTCCAGAACATTATGTTCCTCAAGAGTAATATCCAATCTGGCCTTCCAAGGGAAGAAGTTTGAAGCATCAACCAACTTCTCTTCATTCTTAAAGTAAGAGGAAGACACCTTGATCTGCTTAAAATTTCAGCAGCAAATAGAAAGGGACAACAAGAGATATTTAAACAGTAAATGAGATATTTCAACAGCAAAAGAGAAGAGATATTTCAGCAGAAAATGGACTATAAATAGAGTGGGCAACAAAAAGATATTTTAGCAAAAAATGGGCTGCAAATAGAGTGGACAACACTTGATATTTCAACAGAGAATGGGTTGTAAACAGAGTGGACATCAAGAGATATTTTAGCAGAAAATGGGCTGGAACAACACTTGTCTTCTTGAAATTGTCTTCACCAAAGCTCTAATACCATGTTGAAATTCTAATGTTCTATGTTGTAACAATTACTTGATCCAATAACTTCTTTAATCTGCAATATTAGTTAAGCAATTATAGATAGAACATAAACCATATACACAATAGAAGACAGCCAAGAACTCAATAAGACACAAAGAATTTAGGTCCAATGACTAGGGAAAAACCCACAATCGCAAAACCCAACCACATTCTTCTTCTATTAGAAATCAAATGTTCAGCAGAGATAAAGAATACAATGAGAGAAAAAAGAAGTTCACCCAAATCTGAAGATCTTTTATTGTAGTCGTTCATGCAAACACTGAATTACTTTGGGTCACCAAGTTTTGCTTTTACTCTTTAAGACTCTCCCTCTCTCTCACAAGTTCGTACTCTCCTTTCACAATGCACAAGTGAGTAGTAGAGAGGATGAGAGGCACAAATATATAGGAAGAGAAAAGAGGTCAAATTCATGGAGTAACTCCCATGCCTTGAGGAGAAATTACATATGCCAAAATAGGAGTGTAACTTATGCCATAAAGGAGGTACACTTTGCCTTAGTAACTCATGCCATCAAGAGGGAGTATGCATGCCTTGGTGACTTGTGCCATAAAGGAGAACGCATGCCTTGGTAATTCAAGCCATTAAGGAGAAATGTAACATATGCATTAAAGAGGTGTAAGAGCAATCTTTTTATGACGAGTCATTAAAGTGTGTAAGAGAGTGTAAGAGGTGCGTAAGACCATTAAAGAGAGAGAGGAATGAATCCATTAAGAGAGAAAGAGAGAGAGTAATGTATCTTTGAATGAGAGAGTTCGATTTGCCTCGAGGAGAGAAATGTGAAGTGGCATGATTGAGTGCCAAGTAGGAGAGGTGACATGTAATTCTTCTTTAGATAATATTATAGTATCATAAGTGTAATTATAATAATATTTATAATATTGATTGATTAAGGATAAGTTAAGTGATTTTCCATCACCTATACTTGATTACCAATTGAAGCAAGGTGACTTACTAATTTTGGAAAGTCATGGATGCATTGATAGACATGACTTTCTAATTTTAGAAAGTCACTCTAGAATAGTCAGAAATGAAATTTTATTCAACGAAATTCATCCCTTAACTGCCAATTTTCAACACCTAGGGCTAGACCAAACCACTACCAGCGTTCGGCCCTTTGTTTCAACCCTGTCCTCGGTCTTGTCCACCCTCTTTATTCAGGCCTAGACACAGAACAACTCAGCCCTTCCTTTTAAGCCTTAGCTAGCCTCCTTAAGGTCTTGATTAGCCTCCTCTTGGCCCTGAGGCACCTTGGTGCTGCTTCTCAAGGTTTTGAGGCCTCTCGTCCCCCTTCTTTGCTTGTGGCCCAACTCAAAATAGATTGTGGCCTACTTTGTCTTTTTGTCCACGGTCCTGATACCTTTCAACCCTCTACTAGTCACATAACTGAGGTTTCGACCCTCTTCTAGGGTTGCGGCCTCCTTTAATCTAGAAAAGATCCCTTTTATTCTTCAATAGATAGAAAAATGCTTCACGGCTTGCTTCTTCCACTCATCTAGCAGACAAACAAGCATCACAACCTCGTTTGGAATGCTATTTGTGCTTCTTGAATCAGATATACTTCAACTTGGTCTCTCTTGGTAATCTGCCGCTCACTTGGGCTAGTAGTTCTTCACAAGGTGAGATTGTTATGATGTGAATGTTGAAAAGAGGAGGAGATTGAATGTCCTTTTATAGTGTTCTTGTGGTGCCCAAGGGACATGTGTCCCTACTTGGCCGACTTGAACTTTTGACGCTGACTTAAAGAAAATTAATTTAAATTAATTTTTTTATCTTTTATTAAGTCGACTTGAGTAGCTAGCCAAAAAAATCAACATGTTATAATGGTGGTTAAAATGAAAAGAGAAAGAAGGGTTACATACCATTCGACATTTCCAAGAACAATCCATTCTACCAAACAATATTTGTTGTTGTCATTGTTATTGACCTACAGAATATAAGGACCCTATTTATGAGGAGTTGTAAGGGCCAATCCTTACAAAAGAAAAGGTTGATATTTGTAATGTACCAAGGTAGAATAATATGGGGTACCTAAGGAGGTACTTGTTACACCTCATATTCTTTGCAATGTACTATGTTACCCATGCATATACAAGGTAAATGTAACTAACTTTTGTTTTCTTAATGAAAGATAGTAGGTTTTTTCTTTTGAAAAAAAAATACAAGGTAACCCTAGGAGAGACATTTTCTCATACAATGCAAATTTCTAGTGTAACATCCCCTATGTTGACTATGACCTTTATAAACACTTTTGTAAAATTGAGCACCCTAGTGTGACATATGATTGTTGGCAGAATCTTTGTTTTAATATAATGAAATTATTGATGTTGAAATTCATTATATCTTAATCATGGTACCAAAGTGTATGAATGCCTAATCAAATGTTAAGTATGCATTAATGCTTTAATCAATGCCAAAATTAGAGTAATCATGTATTAATGCTTAAAAAGGATTAATTATAGATTTATGCTTTAAATTATTATAATAATAATTATTATTATTATTAATTATAATATGAATATTTAATTAATTTTATTATTTTCGAAAATTGAAATATGAGGAGTAGGAATGACAGGCCAAAGTTGCAAGGAGATGAGGTCTTCGATTTCACCCATTCGATGTGAACTGCCATACCCATCCCACTGAATTTAATGCCAAACCCCTATGGTTGCGAAAAGTCGCTCTGAAAAGATTTCGTTATTAATGCAACTAGTAGTGTCGTCCCAATTTTTTTTCCTTCTTATGAATTGAAAGGGTAACATGCAAACGAAGGCAGCATAGGGGCAAGCAGTGCTCTCTCGGGCATGCTTGAGACACAACCTGCCAACATAGATATGCTGGCCAAATTCAGGCAGGGGGTTCGACTTTGATTTTCTAGAGAGTTTTGTGGATAGCCAACACTGGCTAAATATATTGGATGCTTGTTGAGACTATGGAACCACTAGTGCTTGTTGCAGCTAAGAAACCACCAGTGCTTGCCTAAGGCTGTGAAACCACATGTATAGCAAATCACTAGTGTACTTGTCGTTGGCTGAGAAACCACCAGTGCTTGCCTCAGGCTGTGAAACCACATGTACAACGAACCATTGGTGCTTGCAGTTGGCTAAGAAACCATTGGTGCTTGCTATAGCTGAGAAACTACAAGTGCTTATTAGATTGCTAATAAACCACATGTAGGTGATATAACTCCCTTATCTCAACTGGTGTATCTCCTAGTGAATCTTAATTCTCAGACTCTAAACCTACTGCGAGGGTGGCGAGTTACAAGTCAGAATGGTGTAACTAGCCTACGGTTGGGAGGATAGAGTGAAACCCTTCTCTAGTTGCCAACGAGATTTAATTCATACAGATAAGTAATTTGGTCTTAGTATTGTTTATGATTATTAAGTTCATTTGTATACATTCTGTGTGAAATTTACAAGAACACTTAGTTTTTCTATCTTGATATGTTAAATGGGTCACTACTAGAGGTGCTTATAGTATGTTGCCACACATGAATTGAATATCTGAATTCACGTACATGTTGATAAAGTTTAACAATTCTCATATTATATCTTTCGGAATCATGCATACTATTAAAATTACCTGTTGAATGAATGCCAACCCATATTGCGCATAATTTCATGTGTCTAGATTGCACGTGTGTGTGTGTAATTTCCTATGTTTCCAAGAAATGTGGGTTCGGGGACGGGGACAGGTACATCACTTTTTGAAATAGGGTGTGTGGGTTCATCGGGGGTATATATATATATATTATAATATAATATATATGTATATTTTCCAACTTTAAACAAGAAAAATAAAATATTTATGATTTAAACTTTAAAGATTTAAACATGCACATCATTGAACATTCAACATTCAGATTGAAATTTCAAAATTTCTAGTTTGAAATCAAGTGCAAATTGGAGTTTACATATTAATAAGAATCATGAATATGTCCATTGTCATACTACATTCAAAATTTGCCTTAAGGCATCTCCAAACATGAACTAGGAAATTTCAAAAAAGTGAACAATGGCTTCCTCAAGCCATGTCATCAACATCACTTAGATCTTCATCCAACATGCTCTCCAGCTATATAGCTACAATAGTAATGACATTCGGCCTACACGATGAACCTACAGTGGCCATCTCTAGGTCGAAACTGCAGAACGAGAAGTAAAAAGGTCGAGCTTGAAAAGAATTACAACAAAATCAGTAAAAAAAAAAAAATTGACCCTAACGTTCTTGATTTTGGGGTTCTACGCACTCATTGTCAAGGTTCAGCACACCCAATTAGACAAAAGAACCCAAATTTTGGTTGCAAAGAACCCAATGCTTGCTCAGAGAACCCACTTCTTTTGGGTACATTTTCGAAGAACCTATACCCGAACCTAGTACTTTGGGACGAGAACCCAAAACAAGTTCAAGAACCCCACCCCTGGATTTGCGAACTGGTGCAACAAAAGTAATTTTGTGATGTTGGAACTACACATTCGTGGGTCTCAAAAATTTCCTTTTAAACAATCACATTTATCTAATTAATTGTACTCTGCCAAGATGAAATTTATAAATACCTGAGTGTGTGTGTGTGTATTGATGAATTGATTAGGCCGAGCCCATTCTCATTTGGCTTGACTGTGTTGCGCAGACATGATTCATCTTCCAAGGTCTCTTGGACTCCCTTTGACTGTTCAACTTCCTCACCATAACCCTTAGCGGATTAGGTGTCCAAAATATTAGGTGTCTCTTGGACACCTAATCCGCTAAGGGTTATGGAGAGGAAGTTGAACAGTCAAAGGGAGTCCAAGAGACCTTGGAAGATGAATCAAAGGGTCACTCCAATGTATTATAAATGTATATCATGTGAATAATATATGCATCTAACGATTATCCTTCATATTTTGTCTTCGACATTGTTGTGTTTAACATGGTATCAGAGCAGATTCCTTCCTGCCCTGCTCAAATTTGAACCACTAGTTTTGTGGTGCAGTGATTTTGGGCGTTTCTCTAGCTTTGTGCAAAGTTGTCCCTTTGTCAACTACTTCCTTCCCTGGTCTCTGTTGTCTACAATCTCAAAATAGCAAAAATGTGCAATCTCCTCAGCGTGAAGCCTGGGGAAAGCAACAAGAAAAGAATGGTATGATTGAAGCTTTGGCTGGTTATATGGAGGATTGGACGCCTGCCTAGTTAACGCTTCATATAACGCTCCTCCTATTGTGCATCGAATGTCATTTCTTCTGCCGATGACTCTATCCTCTGGATGCTCTGCCTGTCTTGCCTGTTACTTTGTAATACCTGGTCCAATGTTTTCGATTATAGTGTCATTCCCAATCAGAGAAACACAACGAAAGTGCGTAGAATATGTTGCTCCCTTTGTGATTAAATTTGCTTCTGCTTACAGCCTCTTTGTTAGAGTTTCTACGTTCACCACAGCCGCATTACGCTCCTTGAATCATTGTATGTTCGTAAACCATACAAAAAAAAAAGCGAGAGCGGGTTAGAGAGAAGGATGAAAGTCAGGACACCAGAGAGCAAATTTCGTGCAAGTATACCAATTTTATTTGCAGATTCTAATGATCGGTTCGGCACATCAAGGGATTTTGCTTCTCAGCTTGGAGAACTGTGAAATATTCCAAGCACTTCTTGCGTCTCTAGTATGGTGGCCTATGCAGGTCGCGAACCTGCGTATTCGAGGTGTTCGTTCTTGGAATGGGCTATCGTTGATTGGGAATGGAGCGCCACATGAGTTATGAATTACTTTTGTGACCTGGGCTGCGATTTCATCCGATTCATTTGTGTAAGTGGTTTTATCGTGTATCCCTGGAACTCCTCTAGAGTGAGACCATCAAATCTCTACCAGGTGTCACAACACTCTCTGTGTTGCTTAACCTATGCTTCTGATACATTGTAAATATGCTTCACAATAACGACTCCCCCCTCTTTGTGACCAACAACACTCAATATAGAAGGCATTTCATCGTGGATTCTTGGCAAGAGATGAAAAATTACTTGTGTTCATGTTCAGATCGATTGTTTACTGTTGATTCGGTGGTTGTTGTTTCACTGACGGTTACTCGTTGGTTTTTATTGCCATAGCAGCTTGCCAAAGTGAGAGGTTGCTCGTACATATAGATGCATATATCTATGTTACCTCTACTTTTGCATTTTGTGGATAATTGCATATGATTGATGTAAGTGATTCGTGTCGTAAATGCTAGTAGCATAGTGCTCAGTGATACAAAGAACGGGGGTGACGCATGGAGAAACCTGTGGATTGCGACCCTGGTCAGAATTGGATTTGAAAGAGTTGTTATGGTTTCAAGATTGCAAGTTTGAATCTAGTCCAAGGTTGTTGCAAGGTCAAAATCACAGCTTGAGTGTTATGCAAGTTGTAAAGGATAGGCTTCTTCCATTTTGATAGCTTTCTTCCCAGTAAATAGAAAATCAATAATAGTAATGAGGGGAAGATTTTCATAACCATCGTTGGTGGCACAAATGTTATGATGATATGTGAGTTTATCATTAACCATGTTGAAGTTGTAGACGGAAAGGAACCACATGTACAAAGATTTATTGGAGCAAAGACATGGTACCTCATATTCTTGATAGTTTGTTTGTATCAATATAAAACATGAATGTTTAATGTCCAGAGTTTGAGTTCACTTTGATTTCCAATTTAAAATTTATGTGATGTGACAAAGAGGAAGCGCATTTCCAAGACCAACGTAGAGAGCAGCAGGATCATCCACAATATTACATTTTCCCACATAAACATGCATAATGTGACCACTGCATATCGATGCTCGATATGAACCTTTGACTCATTTTCATTTTTTCAATGAAAATGACCGGAATTAATACAGTATTAGAGTTACTGAATACTTTGATACTTTGTCCTTCTGATGACATAGTGAAAATTAGCAAAACAACTCTTGAAAATATTCAAATATGTATACAAAATGCATAAGAAAATATTGATTTTCTGCCACTTGAATCACAGTTCCAGCGAGATGAGCTTCAGCAAAAGAGTTGTCATTCTAAATTGTTTTATGTTCGACAATCCTTTGTTCAAGATTGAGACAAACTCCCATCAGCAGCAAGAATATGAAGTTGAGGTTGATTTAATGCCTAGTGCCAGAACAGATTTTCATAAAGATATAGATGTAGAAGTTCAATCTGCACTTCCCAAGCCAATTATCAGACCTTGGGAAGAGATTGTCAATAAAAGAAACAGAGACAGTCTTGGATATGACAAGGATGTGTCCTTTCATATTTCGACTATTCCAAGCCCATTCAATTTCAAAGTGCAAGATTTCTTTATGATAGTTCATCTTCAGTTGTTCCAGATTTTGGCCCTCTTCCACAACATCCACAACAGATTGTTAAATGCCAACATTGTGACTGAGTTGGCCATATGAAAGATCATTGTTTTGATATTCATCCATGTGAGAACTGTTATAAAACCACTCATTCTTCAAACAGATGCTTTAAAAACAAACCTTATGCAAGAACAAAGATTCATCCTGGATGAATCGCTTCTTGGCAATGGACTTCAACAGCCAAGAAGATATTTCAGTCACATGTCAGAATTTCTTCTAGAGTAATGAAAAGTCTTGCAATTGAGTTATCTCCGTCTTCACACATTGTATCTAACAAGGGGGGAAATGATGGTCATAGACAAGCTTCAAAGCCACATCAAGCGAACCTAAGCCACAACCTGTCATACCAGATTCAGAGTTGTAGCCAGAGAAAGAGATGCCCCTAAGCATGCCTTTGGTTGGTGGTCAACCTTAAACCATCTATGTGGGGTTGAGACCTCCTTTTTCAGGTTGAGCTTCTCCCTCTCCAAAGAATTAGGGACACTTCCTCTAGCAGAAGACTTCAACTTCTTGCCAATTTTGGAAGAGTTCTAGGAATTGCATTAAGCATTCTAGAGTTGGTGGTCATCCTTAAACCACCACAGGTTGTAGACCTCCCTTTTCCAGGTTGAAGGTCTCCCTCTCCAAAGCATTAGGAACACTTCCTCTAGCAACAGATTTCACCTTATTGCTAAATTTGAAAGAGTTTCGAGAACTGCACTAAGCGTTCTAGTGTTAGTGGTCATCCTTAAACTACCACCTTCTGCCAACATTTCAGAGAGCACATTCAACCTACTGTTGCCATGCATTTTTGCACATTTTGTATTACAGCTCTCTTCTTGGACTCGTATATACCCCTTTGGATTAAGGGGGGGGGGGGGGGGGGGGGGAA
>APFE030713716.1:93352-104270 GCA_000404065.3 Pinus taeda
CATTATAGAGTTGGCATGCATATTGAATGGATTCATGCACTCTTGGGTTCCAATAATGAAGCCTTGGCAAATATCGTGCCCAAGCATTCATGTATCACCTCAGTTCATATTTCATAATTCACTGAGTTAGTTATGTAATTATAAATGTGCTTTGTAAAAACAAGCATGAAGTTGAGTTCCTTTCCAAACTGACACTTACATCTAGGCTAAGATATTGCCCATCTAACATATACAAGAATGAGTTATTAATGTGGAAAGTCATGAGCAACCTCACAAATTATGTACTAAACAACAAAAAAGATTTAGCCCAGGCCATTCATAATTTCTCCTCACACTCATACGAGTTTTCCAGTTAAATTCGGGTTATGATATCGCCCATCTAACATGTACAAAACCAAATTGTTAAGTATGAAATAACCGTGAGTAACCTCATGAATTATATAACCAACATCATAAGTCGTTTGACCCCAGGAAAAACATAACTTGTCCCAAAGATTGACAAAGCCTGTGACATATCTGGTCATTAGGGGGCATTGGAGTATAATTGTTTTCATTACCGTTGGGACCTCCAAACCCTGATGGGTCGACAAGGTAGGTCCCACGGCATACCTAAATGTGAGTGCTTTTCATTACCACTTGGACCTCGAACCCTGGATGGGCAATGAGGTAGGCCCCGCGACATAACTAGATGAAGCACTATCATTTGCAGTTCAAGCCTCCGACCCCCGGTGGAGCGATGAGTAGGCCCCGTGGTGTATCCGGCTAGAGGGGTGGATTGGGCAAAATCTTTACGTTATGGTTCAGACACCCAAACCTCGATAGGGTGGAGAGGTGGGTCTTCCTTATGTCAACCCTCTCACCCAAGCATGTTGTTATAAATAGGTTGCAAGCCTTGTGGACTTCAGTGAAGTGGGAAATATGGATGGTTGGGTCCATGTCAAATATGCGATGTGGATGTTTTTTATATAAAAAAATGTGTTTGTATATATAATATGTGTGGACCATGTAAGGTATGCAACATGGATTATTTTTAATATGAAATATGTTGGTGTATAATATATATATATATATATATACAAACTTCCAAGCAACATGGAGTTTAATGCAAGCAAAGTGACATATGTCCACATATAATTAATGTGACTCGAGTTAGTGTGGTGGACCACTAGTCCACGTGGCATCGCCATGTGGACTAAATCATAAAATCTCAAGAGCCACATGGCATGCTAATGTTGATATGGTTCTCGTTAACAGAACAATTTTCTTCTGAGCATAACATTCGATCTGAGGCTTGAATCGACAAGATAATTACATTGTCAGAAAGCTCTCGCCGAGTTGGATTGATAGCAACATTAATGTTTAATCTTCAACTTTTTAGAAAAAGGCATTTTTATGACCCCATTTTCCTGGTGTACATTAAAAATCGAATACAAGACGTCATCAACACCTTCCATAGCCCACATTAGTACAAGGCAGTGGTAGGGAGTGTTACATCTAGCCAGCAGCCCCATATGATCCTCAAGTAGTAGCTTCTCAAATGCCACTTGCGCAATCATTGATCAACTCATCCACTTCATCAGATTGCTCACCAAAAGAAGGTAGGTCAACGACCATGAGGTACATTAGCCATTGCTTCCTATGAAGTGCTTACATTCAATGTTTTTCATATTTAAGTAAGGATCATGAGTTGAAATTGGATAATGAATCACAATGCATGGAAGTTATACTTGTTTCCTCACTTCACCTTTGCAATTATCTCTTCCTTAAAGTAAATTGCAAACTCCTTGGGGCTTTTCTTGTTGATGTTTGTTAGGTCCCTATACTACTATTGTAACCCCTTATTGTTATTAGTGCAACCCCCTTATTATATTGTTGTGCCCATGTAGTCCCCATATTGTTATTTATTGTGCCGCATAGAAGCCCACTATTGTTATTGTTGTGCTCTTACATTATTATTGTTATGTCGACTCTGATTAGATTATGACCCCTTAGACTCCTATACATAGAAAGGAGGTCTTTTCATTTGTATCATCAAAGAATTGTTCATTTGTGTAATGTAAAGGAGGTTGCCCCCTCGAAGAGGCTGATTTTGAAGTCGTTGATCTATATTTTCTATCTTTTTGTGAGCTGGTTTCATAACAATGTTTGTAGTAGCGGATAGGTACTTCTACATAGGCTAAGTGTCAAGCATGCACGAGTCATCCAACACCTTCTTAGGAACTTGCTCATGTTGAATAAGTGTCGATTGTGATCTTTTTCCTAATTTACAAAAAACACATCGATTAATTTAATTGATTAATGTTGCCTATTGGGCTAAGTTTGTCTAAGAAAAGTGAAACGGGCGCTGTGCTTTTATTCGACCTAGGCTATTACAAAGGCTAAGAACAGGATGCTTGGGAAAGGAAGCTGGACGAGGTGCGTTACTTTGGATCTATAGGATCTTGAACTAAATCCGCAGCTGATTAATGTTGCCTATTGGGCTAAGTTTGTCTAAGAAAAGTGAATTATTCACTTAGTGAATTATTAAATTCAAGTGGGTTAGGATTTAATCTTAAACATCCATCACTTTGGAGATTAGGGTTTGAGATCTAGTTCAAACACGAATTATAAAGACACCCTAAGGGATGTCGGAAGATAACAACACAAGTGGCAAGCAATTTACAGATCTAAAAGAGAGAATTTCTAAGAGACTCAAAGTTAAAGATAAGGACAAGAAAAAATTGAGAGGGAGACTCAATGGAGGCAAGGAATGCTATATTAATGTTCTAAGCAAGAAAATATGTAGAAATGCTACATGAGAGGGATCAAGTGAAGATCAGGCCACATGTGTGAGGATAGATCCACACACACTGCACATGTGGAAGCGCAGAGCTATTTTGAGGGCCACACATGTGGGTTTTCTAAGTGCTGGAAGGCCACAAGTGTGAGGAAAAAATAGTTGGTGCAACTCCAAAGTTTTCAGGGAACCAAAATTCTCAGGGTCACACTGTTGTAAAATTCAATATTTCTCTGTGGGCCATTTTCCTTACAAGGGAGCCATTATTTACTCTAAGAAATAAAAGTGAAGGATATATTTGAGGGCTTATATATTTTGTTGTGCGATTGATTTCCTACTTGTGCTTCTATTATCAAATTTTACTGTTAAAATTACCAGTGTAATTTATTCAGTAATTTTAGAAAATAGTTTACCGGGTTAAATAATTTTTCTGTTGAACTGAATAATTTCTCTAAGGAAAAGGTTGTTGGATTTTCCCCCATGTGGGTTTTCCCAGGGTAAAATTCTTGTGTCTCTTGTTTGGCTGTCTCTTTATGATCCTACTGGCATTTTGTTTCCACTGTTGAGATCTTTTCTGTTATTGCTTTATGATGAATGGGTGACAAAGCAAGCTTGCCAAGTCCTAGAAAGGAAACCGAGAGAGCTCAAGTCATGATTAGACAGGGCCAAAAATATCTAAAGCCTCAAACCAAATCTTAGGAAGGTCGAGGGTTTGTTTGAGGGCCTCAGTGACCAACCAGTCTGGCTGGAAAAACCTCAAAATCTGTCACAGTGGACTGAGAGGCCTCAGACATAGCTGCAGAAGATTTGAAGAAGCTCAGAAGTGATCTTAAGTAGTCTGAAATACCTCAGTCAATAGAAAGTTTCAAGTCTAATGAAATTTACTTGTAAACCTTAGACTGTAGAGGGCATTGTACATTCAGAAAGGACTTGACTGATGTGTCACATGATCATTGAATGGTTTATTTCATGATATTTTGAAGCTCGTTGTTGATTCGTTGAATTTCAATACAGTGGAATGGACTATTGCAATGGACAATATTATGGGTCATCGAATGAGTTGTTTGTTTAATCAAGCCATGTTTAGAAAGAGCTAGGTCAAAGTCTTAGAACCATTGCCTTACTGAAAATATACATTATATGTGTAAAGGAAAAAGTCCTTGAAATATTGAAAGCCAAATGATAAGAACCATCACGAGCAAGAAAGTCAAGAGTTATTACACATAGGAGGGACAGACCTCTATTTATAGAGGTTGTCCACTCCTCAAAAGGACAACATATTCACTCTGAAATCTGCGAAGGAGTAAAGGAAGAGGGTCTCCAAGGGTATCGAGAAAGGACACACAACCAAAGTCAGGGAAACAGTTTTGAGGGCATCTGCAAGACTACAACCACATGTGCAAGAATCAGGAAGGCTACCTGCAGTTATAATAGCAGCACACCATATCTCCTTGTTTTGGATTCCAACCAAGCTTACAAGACAACTCTCTCTCAAGCGAAGGACTAAGGAAGAAGAACGAAAGTTTCAAGTCTGTTATAGGCTTATCTCAGCAACACGTACGAATGAATGAGGGCTTACTGCATTCATTACAGCAGCACTATCACAGCCACTTACATCATTGATTAAGTTTCAAACTAGGCCTACAAGGCCTGTCTCTCAAGCATTGAAGAAGGGTATGCAAGCAAAGAAAGGAAGACAAATTTTGTGGGGAGAATCACTCACACGTGCCAAGAATTAGGGCTGCATTGCTGCTGCCCTAAGTCTGCAACAGTTGTTGGAAGAAATGCTAAAGGGAAGAAGACAAGGTGCTACAAGAAGAAGTTAAACTTGAAAGGACTTGACTTGTGCTTGGAGGATCCTAGTCAAGGGTCTAGGGTTTGGCAATTGTTCAAATAAGAAGCTTCAATAAGAGAAATCTTACAAAGGATTTTCCTCTCAAGAGTGGAGAGGGTTTGTCCCTGGCAGAGAGCCAAAATTGGTGTTCTTGTTATTTTGTTTTGGTAGCAGTTTGATGACACACATACATTAATAAGAAGAAGAAGATAAATTGTAAAAAGACATCACAAATTGTTATCAAGCAATGGAGAATCTCTTTACACTACTTTGCCCTAGATTCTCTAACATGGTATCAAAGCGTAGGTGACACGTCAAGGAAAGGGCAACTCAAGAACACTGATCAAAAGAAGCATCTACAAAGTTGAAGCATCAAGCTTAGAAGTCTCAACCACTTCAAGGACTGGAAGGGTCTACAATCCATCATTCATCAAGGAGGTCTACAAAGCTAGAAGAAGAGCCTTATATAAAGGCACCTACAAAAAAGAGCAGATTGAAGGAAGACCTACATCAAGCTACAAGTCTTCAAGCAAACCTCATCACCAAGCAAGTTCACTTGAAAAAGGCAACTTGAAGGACATCAAGATCCAGGGAAGACAAGCCATCAAGCTTTCAAGGAGGGAGCAAATCCATCAAATCTCAAAATCTATCAAGTACATGTCCCCTTTTGAATATACATCAATGTCTTTTTGCAAGGAAAGCAATAAATTGGTAGGCCCAATATCTTTCTTGCATGGAAGAAGAGGATTGATCTACTACTCAAGGAGAATGAACTCCTAGAGCATGTTAAAGGGAATATCGCTATCCCTGCTAAGGAGCAGACTCAAGCCTTAGCCAAGTACACTAAGGATGAGACAAGAGCTGAAAGGATTTTGATAGAATCAATCAAAGACTCTCTCATTCCCTATGTCTCCAAGTTTGAGACATCAAAAGAAATTTATGACAAGCTAGTGAGTTATTCTGGGTATCCACAACCGGAGAAGTAATATCTTTGAGGAATGAATTATACAAAATGAAAATGACAAAGGAAGGAATAGCTCCCTACTTCATGAAAATCTCTTAAATGAGAGATCAACTTCAAGAGCTTGGGGAAGTCATGTCTGACAGAGAGATGACAACTGTTGTACTCAATGCTCTACCTGAGGAGTGGGGAAACTTCACATCTAGCATATATGCCAAGAAGGAAGCAACCACTCTCAGTGAAAAGTGGTCTCTATGCAGAACAGAGGAAACTAGACTTAAAGCAAAAGAAGATGTGGAACCAAAGGAGCAAGCATTTGCTACCATGGCCAAAAGAAAGGGTAAATTTGTCAAGTTTGGTCCACGAAGAACAAACAACAAAGACATGTCCAAGATCCAATGTTTTGGATGCCAAGAATATGGACACTACAAAAGGAATTGTCCAAAGCTTAAGGAGGACAACAATAACAAAAGGAAGAGGGAAGAAGCTCACATAACTCAAGAGATGAAAGAAGAAGGAAATAAGCAAAAGAAGGAAGATCCTCCAGATCTCTACTATGACTAGGTCAAACTCTTTAGTTCTAGACTTTTTTCAAAGTTTTAAGTAGAATATAGGAGCATGTAGGAA
The DNA here is from genome assembly GCA_000404065.3 of Pinus taeda. Classification (NCBI taxonomy): domain Eukaryota; kingdom Viridiplantae; phylum Streptophyta; class Pinopsida; order Pinales; family Pinaceae; genus Pinus; species Pinus taeda. The sequence goes on from APFE030713716.1 coordinate 99,551, forward strand.
TAAATTAAATAGCATGGCTAAAAACATCCTCTAGAATCTAGCAGCATTATGTACATAGAAGTTCTAGATACTCATGTAGATGTAGCATTTATGATAAGAACAAAAATTCATAAGTAGAAATCTCTTCTAGAATATAGGAGCATGGCAGATATGGCTCAAGATATTCATGTAGAAGAAGCATACCTAGTATAGGACCTCATATATGATGAAAGAAAATTGATCATGATAAGAATCTTAGAAAACGTACATCATCAAAAAAAAAAGGAAACATTTGTAAGTTAAGGATCTTTAATATCCTATGACAGAATCTTCAAAAGAAGGTTCATGGACCAAAGCAGATGTCTCATTGGGAATCCCATTCATGGGATTCAAGAAAAGGATGATATGCAAGCAAAGCTAAGATGAAGCAAGAAGGGCCACACCAAAGGATGATCAAAGGAGAATCAAGATGAGGTATGTATGCATCAAAGTTTAAGTCATGTTATCACTTGTATATTATTGAGTCATGGGTATAATATGATCAAGCATGAACAAATCTCTTTCACCAAGAACATGCTCAAAGGCATATGCCACAATGCAATGAAGGCCAACAAAAGAACATGCTCACATAAGGAGCATAAGATTGCTAACTAAGGAGCAAGAAGAAATGTTGACAAGTCCAAAAAGCAAGCAATGAAGGAATGCTTCCACAAGAAGCATTAGATGGTTGACCTATCTATCTGAGAAGAAGCAAATGAAGAAAGAGATTAAGCATGTGAAGAACACCATGATCACCAAGAATCACTATCTGACCAAAATGCCTTGAAAGATATCTCCCGAAAGAAAGTTGGACAACTCTGATAAAGGAAGAAAGGACCCTTGACACCTATGAAGGCCTTGGAAATATAAAAGTTGCAGATCACTGATTCTACTAAGATGTCGCGATGAAGAAGCCATCCACAAAAGGAAAAGCAATGTTGAAGCAATATCAGAATGAAGTCATGATGGGCTACTAGGTCAAAGCATATAAGTTTATAACCTAACAAGTACCATGGAGCATCCATGAGGAGAGCATTCCGAAGCATGGATAAGATGACAAAGGAGTAGCCAAGATGACAAGACGAACCTGATAGTCACTTTCCACAAAGCAATGACATGACAAACCAAGAAGGAAAGTGATCGATCGATGGTGCCCTACCGAGAAGAAGTTCAATCGAAGACTTCATGACATCAAGAAGAGAAGGAGATAAAGCAGCTGAAGGACCCACAAAGAAGAAATGTTGATGAAGGAAAGAGTCCCCACTTAAGAAGGAGCTTTGACAGGTCCCTGATCAAGAGGGAGTTTTGAATCACCCATGATTACAAAGAAGTGACAATTGTGTTTTCCATTTCATGGGTCATGCACTAGACCAGGACTAATAGCCGTAAGTCTAGATGAAGGCCATAAATGGAAATGTAGACACAAGATACACACAACATTCTTGTCTTCACTTGGGAAGAAAGAATGGGAGGATTAGGTAATCATCTGGCATCTGATACTCTTTGAGGATGTGTAGGGAATCCAAGACAAGAGTAGGCAAGAGGACCGATATTTTTTGAGGGCTGGGAACCCAAGATAAGAATAGTCCTAGAAGGTCATACTCGTGAACACCCGAGTGGGTATGTACCTTGAGAGACAATAATGAAGGTGTCTATAAATCATTGGTCTCGCCAGCATTGTGGCTCATGGTCTTGTAAAGAGATGGAGTTGTTAGTCAAGGCCTTGCACTATGACAATGTTGATGAATATGATGCTATAACAGATGGATTGCTAATCCGATTTCTCTTATGTGAATTCTTCAAGATTGAAAATTTCCAAACACCTTGTAATATTGTATGAATACCTCCCTAGTCAAGAGGGAGTGTTGGAGAAAATGTAACTAGGTTCGTTCTTCGTATATGTAATTTTGATATTTGTACTTATTCAAGAAAAAAGAATTTAATTTGATGTTATTTGTCAATGAGTTTCTTGCTCATTGAAAATAGGACAAGCACATTTTGAAGTGCTTCTAGAGAGTCAAAGTCAAAATGTAATTATGATGAGACCCTTTGAGGGCATGCTACATCATGTATGACATCATACAAGGTCATGGGAACACCTCCAAGACAAGTCAAGTCCTCTACTATCATTAACGAAGTCTCCAAGCAACAAAGAATGAATAAAAATGAATTAAAAGGCAATCTGTCAAATCGGCCTAAATGACAGTAATGTCGGCTTGAATAGGAGGACCTCTATTTATAGAAACTGTCCACTCCTCAAAAGGACAATGCATTCACTCTGAAATCTGCGAAGGAGTAAGGCAAGAAGAAGTAAAGGAAGAGGGTCTCCTAGGGCATCGAGAAAGGACACACAACCGAAGTCAGGGAAACAGTTTTGAGGGCATCTACAGCCACACGTGCGAGAATCAGGAAGGCTACCAGCGGTTATAATAGCAGCACACCATATCTCCTTCTTTCGGGTTCCAACCAAGCCTACAAGACAACTCTCTCTCAAGTGAATGACTAAGGAAGAAGAACGAAAGTTTGAAGTCTGTTCTAGGGCTTATCTCAATGACATGTACGAATGAATGAGGGCTTACTGCAGTCATTACAGCAGCACTATCACAGCCACTTACATCTCATTGATTAAGGTTCAAACTAGGCCTACAAGGCCTCTTTCTCAAGTGTTGAAGAAGGGTATGGAAGGAAAGAAAGGAAGACAAATTTTGTGGGGAGAATCACTCACATGTGCCAAGAATTAGGGCTGCATTGCTGCTGCCCTAAGTCTGCAACAGTTGTAGGAAGAAGTGCTGAAGGGAAGAAGACAAGGTGCTACAAGAAGAAGTAAAACTTGAAAGGACTTGACTTGTGCTTGGAGGATCCTAGTCAAGGGCCTAGAGTTTGGTAATTGTTCAAATAAGAAGCTTCAATAAGAGAAATCTTACAAAGGGTTTTCCTCTCAAGAGTGGAGAGGGTTTGTCCCTGGCAGAGAGCCAAAATTGGTGTTCTTGTTATTTTGTTTTGGTAGTAGTTTGATGACACACACACATTAATAAGAAGAAGATAAATTGTAAAAAGACATCACAAATTGTTATCAAGCAACGGAGAATCCCTTTACACTACTTTGCCCTAAATTCTCTAACAGACTTCACACATGCGAAAGGAGGATGAATTCTGTTGAGCAACATTGACTTTTTTGTTTTGGGATTGTTTGACCAGCGTTGACTTGAGGAGAATTTGACTTCGTTTTACTGGTTTTGGATCTGTTTTGAGAGATTGATTTGACTAGGATTTTGACCAAACTTTTATGTGCGCCTTGACCACTATTGACTGCAGACCTGAGGCAGGTTTGACCGCAAGTTGACTTGGTACGTTGACCAAATTTGCAAGAAAATTCTTGGACTGTTTTGACCAAGCAAGGAAGGTCGAATCTATTGCTGCCTTGACCAAATTTTTCTGGGCACTTTGACCATTGACTATTGACTAGTTAGAGGTGCATTGATTGTTGTTGACTTTGAATAGGATAAAAAGACTAAAAGCTGCAGAATGATATTTGACCGGATTTGACTTTTGTCTCATCTTTGATTGGATATTGGATTGGTTGACTAGAAAAGTCAAGGCTTTGACCTTTGCATAAATGTTGGATGTACTTAGACTATGCATCTCTGCTGAACATTTGATGAAGATCTAATACAAGAAGAATCTAGTAGGGTTTTCCCCCTCGTCGGGTCTTTCCCTAGTCTTTGACCTAAATCTTTGTGTTTCATTCAGTGTTGTTAAAAGCGCGATTTAATCGCGCTTTTTTCCTCCAGACAATTTAATCGCGAGTTTTATAGGAAAAAAGCGCCGGTTTTTTTTGCCGCTTTTTCCCGAAAAAAAGCGCGCTTTTTACGGAAAAAAATCGCGGGGGCGGCGGGCAGCAGGTTTTATAATGAAAAAAAAAAAAAAAAGGTTTTTTCACTCCTCATTTGGACAGTCAGGCGCGCGATTTGGAGTAGAGGAGCTAGGAGAGAGGAGCTGGAGGGTTTCTTGCCGATTCGAAGTGGCTAGACTCACTATTTCAAGAGGAGATCGCCATTTTCACCGTAGAAACGGTATGTATGTTAATTTTTTTTTGTTTTCATTGTTTCAAAACATTGTTTTTCTATGTTTTTAATTTTTTTTTGTTGAAAAACTTCATATGGGAACCATTTTTTTTTTGTTTTCATTGTTTTTAAAGAATTGTTTGTATTTCTTTATTGATTTGGGATGGGTAACTTGGTATGGCTATGGGAACCAATTTTTTTTTTGTTTTCATTTTTTTTAAACATTTTTATGTTTTTTCATTGTTTTTGGCATTTGCTTGCCATTTGGTTGGGTAACTTGGGTTTGGAACTTTGGATTCTAGAAATTTGTAACTTGTAATTTTGTAAATGGCAAATGCTAAATTGTAATCCTAAATTCATATTTCCTAATCCTTATTAATTTTAATTTTTTCCCATAGGTTTGCAACTTCAAAGTTAAAAAACAAACATGCCACGGAAATTGGATCCTTTCTGGGATTATGGTGTGCCTAATGCTCCGAATGATAGACAAAACTTGACTTGCAAGTTGTGTGGAAATGAGATACGCGGGGGGGTGTATAGGTTGAAGTATCACCTTGCACAAATCCCTGGACATGATGTGGGGCCTTGTACAAATACAACTGCTGAACTTATCCAAAGAGCCATGAGAGCACTGGGAG